>FTLJ01001091.1:0-47723 GCA_900155495.1 Porogramme epimiltina
CCCTGATTGGTTCTGGTTTTACGTTTACCCTTCCCCCTACCCATCCACCCCACCCCCACCCCTCTCCTTCCGTCCCACCCCCCTGTCCCGCTAATTCCGCCACATCAGCGGACACGGACGGGGCGAGGTGCGGCACGGACGGCCCCAGCCCCCACGGCGCCGCAGAAAAGAAGCGCGGAGTCGTGGAGGGAGGGAAAGAGGGAGTTGGAGCGGGGGGCGGCGGGACCCCGTCGCGTGCGGTCGTTGTCCCCTTTGTTGGTTCGAGAGAGCGCAGCTGCTGTAGCTACTCGAGTGTGCGTGTCGGCGGCGAGCGCGGCATGGGTTGTTCGCGTAGAGGTCGTGGACGGAGGGTGAGGGGCGCAGGGAAGCCGTGCTTCCCCTGGTCGGTCGACGGACGGCACGCACTGGGCAGGCGCAGGTCGCGCTGGGGCGGGGCGGGGCGGCGTGGACGTCGCCGCCTCTGTCGTCACCCCCCGGCGGTGCGCCGGTATGCGCGCATTACTGCCTGCTCGCGGTGGCTGCCGTCCGCGCGTTGTGTTCTGTTGTCCTCCGTACATACTTTATTCGAATAATGCATCCGCCTCCGATAACTCGCTCTGTGTGAGATCGCCCTCAAACGCTTTGCACACACGTTAAGAGACGAAAGCAGGGTCCGATACGATTGACACAACAGTGGGCAGCACGCGTACACGGGTACACAGACAAACAGAAGAGACAGTGACAGATTCCAAAACTACGGACGCGGCGTGATCCCCTTACTTACACCTCTGGCTAACGATAGCCTTGCCGTGCTCCTGCAACACGAACAGAGTCATCGTCAACGATGTATCGATAAGCAGCATTTCATTCGATCACGCACCTGCCACTCCTCCCTGCTAATCCACAGCTGGTGGAACGTGCCCAAGCTGGCGAGGATACTACCGCCTAGCCAGCCTCCGAACCGCCTCTCGGTCGGGTTACCGGGAGCGTGCAGCTTGACCTGTGCGTAGAATACAATGAGCTCGGGTTGTAAGCATAGTAGGGAACACAGCTCACATGAGGGAACTGCCTGTTGAGTTCGCTGGCAAGCCTATCCGCGAAGCCGGAGAACAGGCTCCCACCGCCGGTGAGGACGATGTTGCCAAGCAGGACCTGGCGAAGGTCCATGTCGCAATGGTGGATCGAAGACATGATTAGCGCAGGCACCGTCTTCGGCAGGTTCGGGTTGGACGCCTAATATGCGAGTATGAGTGGAGCGTGCCGGATACAGAGGCTGCCGTACTCACGATGAGCTGCTGAGAGTGAGCGAAGAACTGTTCGCCAACGGCATAGCGCTCCGTGCCGGTGAAGTAGGTATTGAACCCCGTCGGGAACTCATAGTGACGATGGCCCTGCTGTTGAGCCAGCTGGTCGTTCCAGCCCTGCACGAGGCACCCGCCGACAGACTGTACCCACTCCTCCACCTCATGTGACTCTGCCCAGTTTCGCCAGGTGTCGGTCGTGCCCGCGGTGCGGTCTTCGCGGAGCTGGAATTTGGGTTGCGCGTTGACGTCTACGGGCTTTTTTTGAAGATGCTCGGTGAGTAGGGTGAAAGGTGTGAACAAACCGAGCGGCGTACCATTTTGCTGGCGATCAGTTGGTGAGGAATGAGCGAGATGCCTTGGCGGCTCGAGTTGCCGCTCACGAGCAAATGTTTTGCGTGTGCATGCACAAGTTGGGGAAGTGCACAGTGTGTAAGACCTAGAAAAACCGCTTATGTCGACAAGAATGTTGATGAGCAGATGTCACAGGGTAAGCCAACCTTTTCGTAACACGAAGCCGTCCACCACAGGTGTTACGCTTGCTGTTGAATGCCCAATGTCAATGACCAATGCCGAGCCCTTTCCTGCGGCGAAGCTGCAACCGCTAACATTGAGATAATGGAAACTAGGAGACAAGACGTGTAACGCACGCGTTCAGCACTCCTGTGTTTGCGATGTAGAAAGCGGGTGTTTGGAACTCCTCAAACATGATCTCTGCCATGCGCTCCCTGTTTGCAGGGGTGTTCCATGCAGCTTCAGTCACAAGAACGGGATGCTCTGAGGCACTGCAACGCATGACTTCGGAGAGAGCGTGGTTGATGAGTGGCGGAATGGAGTCGAAGTTCTGTACTGCAAAAGGCACACTCGCATATAGCAAACCAAGCTTAAGTCAAGCAAGCTTAAGAACGTACCGAGTCCCTCATGCATTGGGTTCGCAACCTGCATCCCGCTCCGCCAGAGGGAGGGACCGTTCTGCCCGATATATAGCTTCGCCTTGGGTTTAGGTGCAGGGGGTTGCTCACCCTCCGGTGCCGCCGCCTCTGACATCTGCACGTCGCCGTTGGAAGTAGTTTGCTCTTCGATGAAGCCGAAGGAAGTAGGGATGACGGCCTTGGGGGCATCATCCCCTGCATACCCCGCACGGAGAGAGGACGAGCCAATGTCGATCACGAGCGCAGACACCTCATCTAAGGGGAATGTCAGTGAATGTGTTATGTAACGGGGCATATTGGTGTACCTCCTCCGTAGTTGACCATACTTGCACACAGGAAGAAGGGGAGGGGAGGCAGAGAGACGCGTCTTTGGCGAAACGAGCCGTGAACCCGTTGAACGCGACAAGGGAGTCCCGATCAGATCTCGTTCTCTCACGTGTTCTCGATCCTCGAATTTTCGTAAGCGCTCATAGACTGCAACTCCTCTTCCAAGCCCTCTGTTCCTACCTGACCCTCCTCATCACTCTTTCTAGTCCTCTGCCTTACATTCCCGCACAAAATGACCGCGGCAGAGGTCAAGAAGCATTCAAAGAAGCGGAAGACCGCGCCGGAAGAAGAGGCGCCTGCTCCTGCCCCTACTCCGTTCCCCGAAGAGGTTGGACTGGAAATGGGCAGTGAGGACGAAGGCGAGGATGAGGATGTCGCGTCGGACGACGGCGAAGTAGAGGAGTTCCCCGAGATTGACGCAAGAAGCGACACCGACGATGAGGACTACGAGGCTGCTGAGGAGAGCGAAGATGACGAAGAAGACGAGGACGATGAAGCCGGCGAGGATGAAGACTCTGAGGACTCGTCCGACGACGACCTCCGAATATTCCCAAAGGCCAAAACCGTCATCTCTGACATCACCGGTCAACCGAAACGAGTGTATCCAGAGATTGAGCCGGACTACGACTCTGATTCCTCGACCGAAGATGTACGGGAACTTATTCACGGCGTGTCTTCTTTATTTGTGTTTAACATCAACCCCGCATACTACAGACATCTAATCGCGTCGGGGACATCCCAATGCATTGGTATGACGATCTACCCCATGTAGGCTACGATATTAATGGCAAGAAGGTCCTCCGCCCCGCACGAGGAGACGAGCTAGACAAATTCCTAAAGACCGTAGAGGACCCAGAGTCATGGTGCGCGATGTCTTGCGAAGTTCTCAGCTCATCTCACTAACTACCGTGTAGGATATCTGCATTTGACAAGAATGCACAATCAGACAAACCTCTCACGTCGGAAGAGCTTGACATTATCCGACGGTTACAGGAGAATGAGAACCCAGATGCCAACTATGACCCATACGAACCTATGGTGGAATGGTTCACGGGCAAGGGCAAGGAAGAGGTCATGCCTCTCTCGGCAGCGCCAGAGCCAAAACGTCGATGGGTCCCCAGTAAATGGGAAAAGCAGAAGGTGCGTTAACCCTCTTCCAGTAAAGTATGGCCCGCCAACAACATTCTGTCCACAGGTCATGAAGATTGTCCGCGCGATCCGCCAAGGGCGCATCCTGCCGAACAAGCCTAAAACCGCCTCCAGTGAACCTCAATTCTACCCTATCTGGAATGACGAGCCGTCGAGCGCACCCGCTCCCATCCCCGCCCCCAAGCCGCGGCTCCCTGGCCATGCCGAATCGTACAACCCCCCCGAGGAGTACCTACCGACGCCCGAGGAGCGAGCGCAGTGGGAGGAGACCGAGCCGGAGGACCGCGATCGCGATTTCCTCCCGCAGAAGCACAACGCGCTGCGCCTTGTGCCGGCGTACGACCAGTTCATCAAAGAGCGGTTCAACCGCCAGCTCGACCTGTACCTTGCGCCACGCGTGCAGCGGGTGAAACTCCAGATCGACCCAGAGAGCCTCATCCCCAAGCTTCCGAGCCCCAACAGCCTGAAGCCGTTCCCGGTTTATCGGAGCTTGCAAGTTCCCCACGAGAAGAGGGTGCGCGTTCTGAGCGTGAGCCCTGACGGCGGCTGGGTCGTCACCGGTGATGAAAACGGGATTGTCAGACTATGGGAAGTTATGGTTGGGAAAGAGGTCAAGAGATGGAAATTCAAGGGCAAGATCGGCGCCGTGGAATGGTGTCCGAGAACAGACGTCAGCTTCTTCGTCGTTGCCATGTGAGTGTGTCTCGACTCGCGAGTTTAATCCTCATGTTCACTCTCCGCGTTTTTCTCTAGCGAAGACCACATACACTTCATTATCCCGCCAAACCTTCCCGCGCCGATTCTCACCGCCACCCAGAACGTGTTGGCACCAGCCAATCTCCCACCACCTCCCGCCGTTCCTTCGCCTGTCAAATGGGTGTCCGTTCCAGCCGCCCAATCTTCGTCCGACTCTCCGATCCTCACGTTGAACCTCCCTTCATCACCGGAGCCTCCGAAGCAGCTCGTCTGGCACAAGAAGGGCGATTACCTCGCGTCAGTGTGTGCGTAGCCTCATTATCGTCATCACGGAGCAAACGCGCTAACAGAATGACGTCCGGCAGCGGAGGGACAGGCGGGCGTCTGGATGCACCAAGTATCCCGCCGACATTCCCAGGCGCCGTTCAGGAAGGTCAAAGGTGCTGTGCAGCTCGTGCTCTTCCATCCCACAAAACCGCACTTCTTCGTCGCGGTACGTCTCCGGGCTCCATTCATGCGCGCCGTCCCGGTGCTGACGGGTACGATTGGAACGGAACGGTCCGGTGGGGGCCGGATTGACAGACGCAGCGATATGTGCGGATGTACAACCTCGCGGAGCAGACGCTCCTCAAAACGCTGACGCCCGGCACCCGCTGGATCTCCTCGATGGACGTGCACCCGTCGGGCGACCACCTCATCGTCGGCGGCTACGACCGCAAGTTGTGCTGGTTCGACCTCGAGCTGAGCGACAAACCGTACAAGATCCTCCGGTACGTCACCCCGCCCCTTTATCAGCTTTTCTTCCATCCTTCCATGTATGTGTCTGTCTGCACGGCCCGCGTCATGCTAGCCCGCAGTTCCGACACGGACCGCCGTCGCATGTGGCAGCGGCCCATTTCCCTCCCTCCTTTCTGATATCGCCCTTCCCTTCGAACCCGCCGAGCGGCCAGTAGCGCGCCCCCCTCGCTCCCGCCCCGCCCGGCCGCTCCCACGCCCGCCTTTTCACCCCTCTGCCCACCATCCACATTAACCGCCCACGCGAAAAAAAACACCGCTCACGCTAACACACCTGTCCGCTTCTTCCCCCCTTCCAGGTACCACTCGCGTGCGCTGCGCTCGGTGCAGTTCCACCCGACGTACCCGCTGTTCGCGTCGTCGTCGGACGACGGCTCGATCCAGGTGTTCCACGCGCGGGTGTACAACGACCTGATGACGAACCCGCTCATCGTGCCGCTCAAGATCCTGCGCGGGCACGACGTGCGCGAGGGCCTCGGCGTGTTCGGCGTGCGCTGGGTGCCGCGCCAGCCGTGGCTCGTCAGCGCGGGGGCGGACGGGCAGGTGTCGGTATGGTGCAGCTAGCCGCCTGGGCTGATGGTCTTGTTACCGTCGTCGCCGTCGATGTTCGATTAGACCTGGGATGTCGTCCGTTGGCTAGGAGCTGTTGTTGTAGGGTCGTCATGTCGTACACCGTACTGCGTCACGCGAGAACGTCTCCGAGCGCGCGAGGGCTCCGGCCGCGCCCGCGCTTGACGTCAGCCAGCTCAGCGCGTCCAGCGCGTCGGCGGCGGCGGTGGCGCAGGCTTCGCGAGCTCAAAACTTTAACGAAAAAACTTCGTGGCGGCGTGCTTCCTCCGCCGGATCGGGCGGCGCAATATACGGCTGGCAGCCGCGCTTCCCGACAGAACGTTGGCCGGTCGCCCGCGAATGCAGCAATTTGTACTCCAACTTGCTGCGATCAGCCCGGAACGGCGCCCACGCGAGTCGAACCTGGCGCCCCCGCCCACCGTGGAGTGCGCATTCGGGCTGCCAGAACTCGCAATATACACGCTAATTATCGCTCGCGCTCGTGCTGCCGCTGTCGCCCAGTATGCGGGCCTCTATGGCGACGCTGGCAGGGGGCGTGGCTCCAACGTGGCCTCGCGCACAGTTGGCAGCTCGCCGTGGGCGACTGGAGGTGTCTTGCCATTCGCGTTGGGGCGCCGCGGAGTTTGCAAGCGCGAAGGTTCGATGTGGTTCTACTTGGGGGGGGGGGACGTGCGCAGAAGCCTATCGCCAGGGCAGCTAGGCCTTCGCGAGGATCACGCCTGAGCCCGAGGCCAGCCCACGCAATTTAGGTCGGGTCTGCGGGTACAGACGCGGGCTGATGGGGCCCCCTCCCCCGACCCGTCCCCGGCGTGCGGGGGGGGGGCTCCCGTCCGTCGCTGGCGAGCCGGAGTCGGTGTCGTGGGCGACGCACGCGAGGGCCCGGTGTTTATGCAGCGTTTACGTGACGGCTGGCGGGCAGCCGGCGATGGTGAAACGCGGAGATTGGACGTCGTTCTCAGGTCGTTGTCGGCGAGGGGGGCAGGTGGCAGTGGGCACGCACGGTGCGCGGGCGAAGCCTGTCCTTGGGCACATGGGAGGCGCTGGCACGCGCGCAGGGAGACGCAACGCAAGGCGCGAGGGAAGGGCCCCGCCACACTGTCCGCGCGCGTGCGCGTGGGGCGCGGGCGGGAGGAGGACACGGTTGACTCCGCTGGCGCCGCGAAAGGCAAGACATGCCAGATCGGGCGGGGCTCGATAGACTTTGGCCGGATCGGGCGGGCCCTCCGATCGCGCGTAGCGCTCCTGATCGACTGCCCCCGCCGTCCTCTGCCCACCGACCACCATCGTCCACCGCTCGCGTCTCGCCCCGCGCCGGCCCTGGCGCACGTCCCTCGCTGCGAGGGCTAGTCTGCGCGCGGACGCATTAGGCTCGGCGGGTAAACAGAGGCGGGCGGGCAGCGCCGGGGCCGCGCGGGCGCAACGGAGGAACGCGCGCGTGAGAGAACAAGGGCACGGACGCAATGGGCAGATGGGCGCGCGCGGGGCGGAGAAGCGAGTCCATGTTCCCCGTTCGGCGGGCACGCTCCAGGCGCTGCAGCGGGACATGCCACCAAGATGCCGTAACGTCGCGCTTGCCCCCGCTCCAGCGCACAATAAAACAAAACGCGTCCCGCGTCCAGCCCCGGTTACCCTCCCTGCCCCCACCTCCCGTCCTGACTCGTCCCTGGCCCCCCCGCTCCTTTCCCTGCCCCCAAGATGGTTAACTGGCACGATCCGGCAGAGCTTCAGCGGGAGAGCTGTGCGTCACTTTGTGTTTCGGGTCCGAACCGGCCGCTGATCCCACTTCCTCTGCTAGTGGCATACGTCAATGTCATCTTCGCCTGCTTCGGACTCTACATCTGGGAGGTGTTCCAGACCTCCGAATTCGAGCTCTCCATCCTCCAAAGGCGGCGCAGGGTTCGATGGCACTGGGTGCGTCATTATTTCACTCCTCATCGCGCCATTGTCTCATCACTATGCTTCTCTAGAGTACGTCTCTCCGTCTGCGGGTATCCATGTTCTCGCTGATTGAGGGTATCTTAAAGTCTTCCTTTTCATCTGCCGCTATAGTTTGATCCTCTCTATAGTCGCATTGTAAGTGTTGTCTTCCTATAGTTTATTATATTAACCGGTGTAACAATTTACCGTGTTGTTTTAGGATGTCGTCCTACACCGTCAAGAGCCCCGTTAGTACTCCTTTCAATCTGCTCCCCCGCCCGGCCAATGATCGTGCTTACAATCGACACATAGATAAATTGCCAAGCCCTGTACACCTTCATCTGCGTACGTGTTTTCTCTTCGTTTAGCGAATGGTTTCATTAACACCCATTTGCTACAGGTGACGGGCAACCTATCCATCATCTGCGCCTCAACAACGCTGATGTTCAGGACGTAAGGCCCTCTTTGACGACCCGATATCGGACACCATTTCATAATTTATTCTAGGGTCGCGTTGTGGCAGCGCAAGCTCCCAATCACTATCGTGCTCGGCGTTTTCTGCCTTGCTCATTGGGCACTCCTCTTCCGGGGAATGTTCATCATGAAGGCCACCTACAACGCCGCCGCGTTTGCGTGCTCCGCGACGACCTCGAGTCTCCTCTTCCTAGGGGTCACTTACTGGGCTAGTGAGTCGGCTCCTTTCGCGGTTGTCTAGCGGACCTTTTATTAACAATGGTGCCGTAGCTCTCGGGTTCAACCTTATCCTTCTGATCTTTTACGTCGTCGGTCTCATGCGCCGGGACCACGGCGCGACGATGTGGGAGATGCTCTTCGAGGACGGCGTCGTGTGCTATCTCATCGCGTTCTCTTGCAACGCACCCCCTGCTGTGCGTGCCTCGTTTTCTTTCACTCTTCATACAACTCACTCGGCGTCATAACAGATCCTCAGCGCCATTAACCTGAGTCGTGAGTATCCCTTTTACTCGGGACTAGAATTCAGCTGACTTGACTTATCATTAGCCATCATGGATCTGTGAGTTTTATCTATCGGAAAAATACATAGCAACGCTCAATTCTAACGCACTCACGTTATTTTAGCATCTGCACCGTAAGTGTCCCCGCACTCCGAGTACACCCCCGACCGTTCTAACAGCCCCCACTCCATAGGTCCCTGCAGCCGTCCTTACGTTTGTCCCGCCGCACTCCACCCTCCCAATATCGCCCGCTGACCGGTGACGGCACCTTTCTCCTTCTCCAGCGCGATGGCCGCGTGCAGGACCGTGACGCACCTCAAGGAAATCGGCGAGAGCGACGACGTGTACGTGCACAGCTCGACCCAGCTGACCGTCCCCCGCCCGCCCGGCGCGAACGGCGCGTTCCGCGTGTCGTCCCGCTACCCGCCCCGCCCGGAGGTGCACGTCACGACGGACCACATCGTCATGCAGGACTTCGAGTGCGTGCATTCCCTTTCTTGTGTGTCCTTCCTTCCGGCACGCGGATCTCTGATGCTTCTTCGTCTTCTTCGCCCCATCTCCGCCCCTGCCTCGCAGCCCTAGCCCGTCGACCGCGCAGGACATGAAGTCGCCGTCGCTCACGGAGAGTGCCTCGGACGACAAGTCGGCGCACGCGGTTTGAGCGTGGCTCGGCCTCTGGAGAAGTCTTACCCCGCATACAGACCGATTCGATTGATACGCCTACAAAATAAATGCCCACTGACGCCCCGTCTCATGATGCGCCGCCACCGCGCGACGCGACATATACCTTAGTAGTAGTCCGCCGAAGACCCTCCCGCCGCTTCTCTCCCCCCCTCTCTCTCCGTTTTTCTCTCTCATTCTCTCTCTTCGCTCGACTTGGAGGCGTGTGTACAAGTATCATGAGAGGTAATCAACCGACGTCCTGTGCAGTACATATACAAGCGTATACCATCACTAAATTCTCCGTCGATTCGGCGTCCCCCCGCCGCCTTGCGATGCGCCTTTCCTCCCTGTATCATCTATCTACGCCCGCCCGCGCCTCGCCCGTCTCTCTCGATCTCTCTCCCCGCCCTAGTATACATACTATGTCCTCACCTCACCGCTGGAGACGTTGATCCGTCGCAGTCCCTCTTTTAGAATACTACTTCCGTTAGCACACTCGCCCTTGCAATCCACGCAGCCGCCCTCGTTTGGTAGCTTCGCCTTTGTGCCCCGGAACCTGTCAACCGATGCCCGATCTCGCCGTGCACCCGCAGACGTCGTGGAGATGGGGTCCAACAAGTCAAGAATCAAAAGTAAATCTCGGGCTACAACAGCACACGTCCTAACACATCATCGGCGACGGGAACCAGAAATACATGCACGGCTTCATCGCCTGCGGTGCGACCTGCCCGCCTTCCGTTTTGCGGCGACGCCTCCCTGGCGGTTCATGCCCCTCGAGGCTGGCCGCGCAGACATGCCCTTGGACGCCCTCCACTGCTCGCGCCGCGAGTTGCGCGGCCCGTGCGTCGATATCCGTTTTGAGCCCGAGGCAGCGTCGACCTCCATCGTGTCTGAAAGGTGTGCAGAGAGCACCAAGGTGAGATCGTTCGTGTTACATGTGCATACAATTTCGTTAGAATACAGGAGGGGGTTGTAGGGGACTGTAAGCGTACCTGCACCCTCGGCGCCGTCGGCAGAAGATTCTTGTGCTCCTATTACAAGGAAGAGGCGTTAACCGTGATCCTTCATGAAGGCCCAGGAAACAGATGATCGAGCCCGCCGTTATCTCCTCTTGAAGACCTCGTACGGTCTTTGTCCATCCCTCCCCCCATAGAGTGTCTTCTACCAATCGCTTTCCTTCCCCTAACATCCCGTTTCCCCTGCCGCGCAGATCCTTCTACACACGCAGCAGAGCATCCCAAGACGTCCGCCATGCGCTCCGCAGTGACATCGCACGGGTCGAGCAGGCCCAAGACCGCGAGCCAAGACGAGGACGAAGACAGGGGAGGGAACGAACCTGCGGGAGCGGCGCCCTCCTCGTCCACCCACTCGCTCTGCGCCTGCGCGCCCTCGCCGTCCGCCTTCATCTCCTCGTCCTCTTCGCCATCCGCCTCGCCCGGCGTAGCGAGCGCGCGGAGCTTCATGCTGAGGCGGTGGAGCCGTGCCGCCTCGTTCGCGGCGTACACGCCGTCCTGCCTCTTCTTCGCGCGGAAGCTGCGCTTGACCTTGGAGCGGGTCGACTTGGCCATCGCTTGTTGCGGATTGGTAGTTGTGTGTGTGTGGTTGGTTGTGAAGGATGTGTTCGGAGTCCGCGAGGGATAGGAGGGATGACTATGAGCAGCTGCGAGCCTGTGCCCTCGGAGGCGAAAGGAGAGTCAAGAAAAGTCTTTCCCGATCTGAGATCTGGCGACCACGTGCGCCATCCCCCACACTTGATCGAATTGAGCACAACGGCGCCTCCAGGTATCTATGCCTGCGCCGTGGGTGGTCGTCGGGGGCCCACTCCAAGCCCACGTCTGTATCGAGACCTACACCCCCGGTGTGAATTAATATGTTTATGAGCTCGAGCGCCGAATACCGTTTGATGNNGGCCGCAGATTTGGGTGCACTCTTTAGACGCACGGTTGCCCTATGACGTTTTGCCCGGGATGTCTTTTTAAGCTCTGTAGACTCATTGCCCGCGCACCCTAGTGATGTATCCTGAAGACGTCAAGGCTGACCCCTTAAATGCATTTGACACTATCTCTCGTCAACAGACACACTGCCTTAACAACAAGGGTATGTCTTTGCTATTCAAGAACTTAGTGCAGACATCTCCATGAGCACATTCTTTTCGTTCTGACGTCGTAGATCCAATCCTCTCAGCGCAGTTAGTACACCCACACTTACAAGGCCTGATAACATCTCCTATTTATCTCATTCATTCTCTCCTAGTATGTTTAGTATTGCGATTCGTCTGATACAGCTCGTAATAGTGGTGATGCACTGTGTTCGGTACAATATTTCCCCGGTCGTTCACATTTGCACGCCATTCACAAATCTCGGATAGTGATGAGTAGTAAATATAGCATTGATTGTACTATGTAATATTGGGGAGATTACAAGTACTACTCTAACGTGGGGTAAAATCAATCAAAAGATGACCCACAGGGCATTGCCTTCGGCGATTTCTTATGAGCAGAGAATCTGCACAAGGGGGCGAACACGTGCGCCGCAACAGATCCTGTAAACATGACAGAAGAATCACATACCCTGTATGCAATCTCCTGGCTCGTAGTAGGACCGGCCATGGCCAGCGCGTCCACGCTCGCGCTCTTCGGTTGATGACGCAACGATTCCCCATGTGTCTTATGCTTGTCCTGCGACTCGGAGGCCGATGAGCCATGAGAAGCTCGTGTCGAATGAATAAACTCACACGTTCCTTTTGAATAGTGGGAGCTTGCTCGTTCTCGCTGCCAGATAGTCCGGAGGAGTACTCACGCTGGAGAATGCTTCCGTGGTCACGGCTCGTGTTGCGCCTTTCCGCTCTGCGTGACTGGTGCAATCGCGGAATTGTTAGGGCCATCGATCGCCGCTTCGCGCAACACGTCAAACTTACCCGTTCCATTAAGGAGTATTCCTGCTCGCTGCTGGAGAGCCCCAAGTCTTGCCCTCTCGCGCCGATGGTCCGGCGGAGGGATAGGAAGTGGGCGATCGTCCCCATGGGACACATAAGGATAGATCGACTCCGGCGCTGTACCCACTGCACCCCGTCCGGCGAAAGTGAGTCCTGTTCAAGGAGTGGTTGCAGATGTGACCGGAGCGGTGTGCGACGTGGCCTGTGGTTGCGTTGAGTGACTCAACACGGTCCATGATGTTGAGCGGTGAACAAAAATTATCAGTGAGAAATATTCAAAGCAGCAATGGCGTGGTTCTCACACTCGCGGGGAGCAGCTGGAGTATACGAGAGGTGCACCTTGTGGGCAATGCGAGAGAGGGGAGGGAAAGTGGACACGTATGACATCGCATAGTACGCAGAGTTTGGGTCGTGTCAAACGAGCGCCGAAATCCGGACACCTGGCCTTTGGCGCCTACGCGTCCCTTTGCTCAGGGCGCCCCAAGTCCCGCGTCGCCACCCTTGCACCTTCTCCTCCTGATACTTACACGACCATCACTTCCGCACACCCGACTGAGCCTCATCATTGCCTCTTCGCAGTGGACAAGAACAAGGCCAGCTCCGCTCACGCCGCGAGCAGCAGACGTGCGAGCATCCGGAGTATCATCATGATCATTCGCGCGCCCGATGCCCCCAACTTTCACCCGGCCACACCGCAAAACAATTTGGACGAGTCGTGTGGAGATGCAGTCTGACGGCGGCCGACGCCGGATGAGCATGACGAGCGGTGAGAATTGCTTCCTCTATGCGTCCCCACAGCGTGTCCTTTCCGAACCTATCCCTTGAAGCCCGTGGTCCTATACTCGTTCTGGGGTCTGGCTACAGCACTTGTTGCGATTCTTACCTCTCCCCATATTCATCTCCCTTGAACCGCGTATTTGTAGACTACTTCCTTTCCGGTGCACATCTATTGCATTCTGTTCTCTATTACACAATGGCGTATCTCGAGCCGACATGATTTGCTCGATCCTGTAGTAGATAGGAGTAATCACTCGCATTTCAAAGTCTACCTCAGCAAGCGGCCAGGTCCCAAGCAGGTGGGCTCCATGATACACCGCATATCTAACACTGGTAAGACGTTCGCTGACGATGTCAGGCCAAGAAAACAAGTAGGCCTAGATGCAGTATCTACGAGTCATGTAATGATTACACTGTATACACTACTGTGACAATGTCATCGCCGATATAGACTCGAGATTGGCCCCTGTATATCTAGAGGATGCCACTTCAAATAACATGAAGACATATCGAGACGAATCATTCCATGAAGATATTGACAGCATCAATACAACTCCATAAATACGGTAACTACTACGTGGAAGTGAATGAATGCATGATACATGTTATGACACCTGAGGGTCATGAGCAGGGACGTCGGGGCAAGCTCTCAAGCAAAACCTCTTCCAAAGCTTATGATCAACAATAGATCAGTGTCAGACGCTAAGCTCGCTACGTTGTCGGAGGCTCGGCATCAAACCTATACATATTTGAGTTGGGGGTGTAGTAAAATTGTCAGTTCTCCGAGCTACTTGCACAATCTATCATCCATCAGTTCAAAATCACCCCCTACCCCTGTAACATTTCACAAATGCCGAGCAACGACATGGAGGCCTTCGCTTCTGTTCTCAAGTCTTCGAAGAATATCATAGCCGTCGCCGGTGCTGGTCTTTCTGCGGCTTCCGGTAAGCTTCCAGATGATGCTCATTTGATAGGGCTGTCCTATCATTCATCCTGCTACAGGAATCCCAACTTTCAGAGGTACTGGAGGACTATGGCGTAGATACGACGCCATCAGCCTTGCCACACCCGAGGCGTTCAACGAGAACCCATCTAGGGTGTGGCAGTTCTACCACTATCGGCGAGAGAAGTACTGCCCTTCTCAGTCGCCGAGTCAAGTTCCTCGTTGCTGACACGAGCTTCCGCTCAGGGCAAGAGCGTCCCAGCCAAACGCCGGCCACATCGCGCTCGCCCTCTTCTCGCATCCCTCTGTGCGCGAGCAGATCGCACCAGGCTCTTCCTTCACGCTCATCACGCAGAACGTGGACGGGCTGAGCCCCCGCGCCGCGCGGCTCGTCGCCGAGAAGCACCCTGAGCTGGCGGAGGAGGCGCGCTCGGACACCGTGCAGAACTCCCTGTTGGAGATGCACGGCCGCCTGTTCGAGGTCCTGTGCTCGAACGAGATGTGCGGGCACACGGAGCTCAACCTCAACTCGCCCGTCTGCCCAGCATTGTCGGGCACGGAGGAAGTCTTCACCAGGGATGCACCGGAGCCGGTGATCGACCTGAAGGCCTTGCCGCGGTGCTCCAAATGCGGTTCATTGGCGCGGCCGGGCGTCGTGTGGTTTGGAGAACAGCCGTGGCACATGGACACGATTGATGAGCTGGTGGAGAAGGCCGACTTGTGCATCGTCGTGGGCACCTCTTCCACGGCAAGTGCCTGCTGCATAATGTGGCGCGCGGGGGAATGTTGACACTCACACATACAGGTGTACCCGGCGGCGGGTTATGCGGACGAAGTCCAAAGTAATGGTGGCAAAGTCGCGGTCTTCAACCTGGAACGTAGCAATGGAGATGACGAGGCGGATTTCCTGTTTCTTGGGCCATCAGAGGAAAAGCTCCCGGAGGCTCTGGGCTTGAAGGCTCGCTACTTTGGTGGAGGGGGCAGCGGGGCGTAATAACGATGGAGAGGCTGGAAGCCAGACGCCGCATTAAACAATTGTACTCTATGTGAAAGTTTCTAGCAAAAATCCGATTAGTCTTGGTATACTTCGCATTCGCACTGTAGACTCACCCAAACCCTACGCGTCCTTGCTGGCCACCTGCTCCGTTTCTACCGCCTCCGCACGCGCCGCCGCCTCCTCGGCCGCCTTCGCCTTCTCCGCCGCTGCCTTCGCCCTCTCCTCCGCATGCCTCACAGCCCTCTCCCGCACCTCCGCGTTCCTGCCGCCGACTTCGTCCATCAACGCGTCGTACCCGGGCAGCTTGCGGTCGTACACGCCATACAGCGTAGACATCGCCGCCCGCGCACGGAGTGAGCGTCGGTCGCTCCATGTGTCATTTTTGTCGGCGGGCGGGGCGTTCGTGGTGGTCCTAGCCCCGGACGACTGGCCGAACTTTGCTTGGCCACGGGTCCGGACGAGGGTTGAGGCCAGGGCTTGGAACGACGCTTCTTGTGCGGCGGTCGCAAGTTTGGATTTCCGGTAAATGAACGCCTCGTCTATTTCCGTGGAGAGGTTCTCTTTGGTGATGAATGTCGCAGACTCGTGGTAGAGGTCTACGAGGACGCGCATCTTGCTTGCGGGGAGGGTATCCTTGGGCTGGACATTGAGTTTCTCTTGCGAGGGAGCAGTATTTGATGAAGAGGAGGATGCCTGCGTAGACGCAAAACGGGCTCGCGGTGCTGCCCGTCGAGAAAGGGTCCGTAAGGCGTTGGCCGTGGCACTGGACGACATGACGGGCAGGAGGAGGAAACACTAGATCACGTGGCATTATTGCAGGCAGTTTCTAGCCGGGCGTTTAACCCTCTTCTATTGCGGCTACCGTTAAATAGACTGTAGTCCACCATTACAATTCATGGCTAGCCAGCGAACGCGAACCTTACAGCCTTGACACGAGAGCTGACCACATGCAACGCCGCAAGGACATTCGAGAGAAGGCAGATTTATTTGATGAATTACTTCACGATATACGGAACCGCAGGCCCCAGGGAAACATTCGACAGAAGCACGAAGTATTTCATATTGACCGAGAATTTAGAGACGAGTAGTAGCAGTCGTAGCAGCTGCTGTGAAAGTCCTCGTTGATAAAGCTCTCTGTTCCAGAGTAGCGGGCGCATGAGATTCTCGTCAATGACGACCAATACGTGCGGTCATCCAGATAGCTATAGACCGACGGAAACTGTACTGTTACATGTGGATAGGCAAGACAATGGGGATAGTATGTGCAGCAGGGATCATTCCATGTGAGCACACAAGGCCTACAAGTGGACCTTGACATTGAACTTTTCGGCGACCTTCTTTTCCTTCTTCCTGACCTCTGCGTGGCGCTGCGTGACGAGCGACGCACGTTTGAGCTCCCGCTGACCAATTTGCTGGATGTGAACGGCGTCCGGACCCTATGCGGAAGGTGTTCTCCGTCAGTAACAGACTTGCATGTCAGGAAGGAATACGTACATCGGCAATACGGAGCGTTCGCAGTCCTGCATACATGGAGGCGAGAGGAGTGTCCTGGCTGACACCCTCGGCGCCGTACGCCTGGATAGCGCGGTCGATGACCTGGCAGGCCATAGACGGGACGACAAACTGCATGCGCGTCAGCACAATGAAATCTCAGCATCCAGGTTTGTTGCTTACCTTGGCAATCCCGATCTCCTTCAGAGCGCCCTTAGCCTTAGCCTTGTCGATCTGTGAAAGTGCAAGTACAGCGTTAACAGTGTAGAAGGTGCTGACCAAGAACGCGGAGATACCAACCTGCAGCGCAGCGCTGTACACAAGCAGCCTGGCCGACTCAATCTCCGCGCGAGACTTGGCAATGTCCGCGACGACGGTGCCTAATTGCTAAAATGAGGAAACTTCGGAGCACCGGGATATGCGCACTTGCCATGTTCGTAAAGGTATTTGCCAAAAGTCTTCTTGGCGGGGTCTGTCACACGCTGGAGAAGCAAATCAAGCGCATACTGAGCAGCACCAATGGAGCGCATGCAGTGGTGGATGCGGCCAGGTCTAGCGAGGGCAAGTGAGTAAGAATTTGTACATCGTCTGACAAAGGCAAAACCTTACCCCAGGCGGCCCTGAATAATCTCAAAGCCCTTGCCCCATCCGTAGACAAGGTTTTCCAAAGGAACGCGGACATTCTCGTAGATGATTTCACAATGACCTTCAGGGGCGTCGTCGTAGCCGAACACGCCCATGGCGCGAACGACCTTGACCCCCGGCGCGTTTGCGGGGACAATCACGATGCTCTGCTGGCGGTACTTGTCCGAGTTCTCGGGGTCGCTCTTGCCGAGGACGAGGTGAAGGGCGCAGCGCGGGTCACCGGCTCCGCTAATGTACCTATGGAAGGAGTGTTCAAGGACTAAAGCACGCATATGGTGGTGCCAAATACGCACCACTTGTGGCCGTTGATGACAATATCATTGCCCTCCTGGCGGATCGTGGTACGAATGTTCGTCGCGTCCGACGAAGCGACTGCATGTGTGTGAGCAGACCGCATAGAAGTAACTGCAAGGATCAAACGTACCAAAGCGCTCCGTCATCGAGAACGCGGAGCGAATCTCGCCATTCAGCAGAGGGACGAGCCACTTCTTCTGCTGCTCGGGCGACGCGTAACGCGCGAGCACCTCTACGGCACGCTCAATGGGTCAGCAACGCTGGGCAAGTAAATGTCGCTCGGTATGGCGTACGCACCCATGTTTCCGGTGTCCGGCGCGGAGCAGTTGACCGACTCCGAGGCGAGCTGGCCGCCCCGCCCAAGAATCTCCGCCATGACAGCATACTACCCTCCCAGTCAACGACCATTCGCTCTCACTCTCCGGCACTAAACCGCCATCGCAGTGCAAGCCCAATGTATCTCATGCGTACCTCGAGGTTCGTGAGCGGCACACCAAACTGGGGGTAGTGCGTCTTGCTGAGGAAGAGGTTCCAGAGGCCGAGAGCCTTCGCTTTCGCTTTGAGGTCCGCGACGACGGGGATGACCGTCTTCCAGCGCGTCGCGGGGTCCGTGGGGATCTGCGCGTGTGCGACACGCAGGGCAGGGAACACCTCATCCTGCACGCATGCAAACGAGCGTCCGGCGGCCGTCAGCTCGCTCCGTGAACGCTCAGGGACACATGGAGACGCACCTCCATGAACTTGATGAGCTTCGCGAGGGTGTCCTTCGCGAAAGGCGAGAGCTTGTCCTCGATCTACAGAAGGCGTCAGAAAGCGCGGCATTCTTCCGTACTCTGCCCACGCACCAGCGCCCATGAGGACGGAGAGGTGTACTCTACAATGGGGTGGGTGGCCATGGCGCTGAGGTGGGGGTAGGAGGAAGAAGTGGGGAATGCGTGCCTCGGCACCCCAGTGAGAGGCCGACCCCGCACTCGCGCGCGGGCCGGGTGATCGCCGGGTATTGAGGAACCCGGGGTTGGCGGCCGCGGCCCCCCAATGCGGTAATCAGAGTCGCGACACAACCCAGACACGGAGGCCCCCCACCCCCGTGCGCTTGGGGCTGCTCACGCGCTGCCTGCCACTGATCGCGGCCGCGGCCTAGCGAGGTCTTGTCTGGCGCACGGCGGTCACCTGCGCGGAAGGCGGACGCGGGTGGGTTCAAAACATGTGTCATACATTCAGCACTAAAGAGTCAGACAGGAGATCATGCCAGGAGAGACAAGTACCGCTACAGCCAGTGTCGTCGTTCGTACTCCAAAAGCAACCGGGGGTCATTAATTCGTATCGTAGATGGGATCCGACTGCTTAAGTAGATAATAGTACAGGTAAGTATACAAGCAGGAGCGTCCGTGTATGAGCGGAGGAGAGAGAGCGAGGGGAAAGGAAACATAAACAAAAGCATGAAAGCTGTGAGTGGATGGTCGTGAGAAACGTTGGGGGCGTCATGAACTCGGGCTCCCCTGGAGCAGTAGCGCGTAAACGTTAGTATACAGTTGGGCCATCTTGTGGATGCACGTGCAGGATAAAAGCAGGAACCGAGAATAGTAGCCAGAGGGAGAGAAGGCAGAATAGGGCGAAGGATAAGGGGCATAAAAATATGACCGTAGTCGGGAAACCGTTGATGAGACTGCTCAGAGACTTCAATGGAGACGACGCACAGCGCGGGTGGCCGTCCGCCGGGGGAGCCACCTCGTTCGAGGGCACGGTTATTGACCGCCCGACGGCCACTGCCCGTCGGTAGTGAAGTCATTCCCAAAGTTGAACGACATCTCCGGGTCCACGCCGAACGTGTCGAACGAGCTCTGCCAGTACTGCTCCTGGTCGGCCGCGAACGTCGCCGAGGACGGGCCGACGCCCGCACCGCCCGACGTGGGGTTGTAGTTGCGGATGTAGTCGAGCCCGTGGAACGGCAGCCCCGGCGCCGCGAAGCCCGCCGACGGCGGGGTCGTCCCCGTCCCGCCCGCTGCAGCCGCGGTCGCGGTCGCGGGCGAGAACCCGTCGTACATCCCCGCGCCGAAGTCGTTCCCGTCGAGCCCGCTGATGTACGGCGACGACGTGTCCAGCCCCGTGAGCGGCCCCGAGAAGCTGCGCGAGTGCCCGTGCCCGAACGCCGACTGCGGCTGCGACTGCTGCTGCTGCTGCTGCGTGTCCGACGGGAAGAACTTGAGCTCGTTGGCGTCCATCGCGGGGCTCGCCCACTTGTCCGTCGCGGGGCTCGACACCCCGAACTCGTAGTCGTACCGCTGGCCTGGGATCTGCACCGTCGGCGACTGGGGGAGGTTGAGCTGCCCCGTATAGGAGGCGTTGGGCGGCATCATGTGCGCGCCGGCCTCGTTCGAACCGTCGATGGACCGCCGGGAGGGCCCAGGCGGCGAAGGCTGCCCATTGGCGGACACGGGCGAGCTGTGCGCGCTCATGTTCGCCGCGAGAGTGGAGCGCCCGGGGTACGAGCTTGGGAGCCCGAGCCCGCCATGCCCGTACTGGTCCTGGTAGAGGTCTTCGTCATGTGGTCGCTTTCGGGACGTGGACCGGGCCCGAAGCGCTATCGGTAAAAAGGGTAGTTAGCACCACATGGCACGAATAAGGCAACAACGGCTGATCATCCCGAACGAAGCCGCGAAGCCGCAGTAGAGTAACGAAAACACTCACAGTCCGGGCGGAATTGCGAAGGTGCGTGTGCGTTGCGAGGCGAGATGGGGACGTCACGCGACCGGTTACGCCGCGGCCTGCCCTTGATGAGGCGTTCGGGGACGTGGCCCGCCATTGACGAGGAAGCACCCATGTGTGAACGGCCGTCGAGGTGCATGGACGTAGAAGACGGAGAATGGACCGATGGGCCGAGGGTTGCGTACGAAGCGGAAGCGTCCGCAGGCGAACCCCGCGGCAGGCCGCTTGCTGCAGACCGGATCGCCTCGCTGGCTTTCGCCGTGAGATCATCGAGGAGTTCCTTGCACTTTCGGGCTCCGGGCCAGTGTCCCTCCCAGGATTCGAGAACCGCAAGGCAGCTCCGCGCCTCTTCGAGCGCGACTTGCGACGCCTGGATCTCCGTCGTATGCATAGCGAAGAGCAGGATGATCACCGCCGAGCTGAAAAGATTCTGGATGAAGAATGCAAGGTGGTGACTGGGCGGAACGACGTTCTTGATGGACGGAGCCAGTCGGACGCAAGCTCGGGCGGTCGAGACCGCCTTCGCTGTGGATTTCGGGGCGAAGGGCTGTTCTCCCTTGACGGGAATGAAGTTTCGGTGGAGCGTCGTCAGAATGGAATAGTAGTGGCTGCAGAGCACGGCCGCCATCGACACCTGTTTTTCCGTGGTCGGAGTGGACTTGAAAACCATCGGAAGGTCCTCGCACCACTTGCTCAGGGTCCTGTCCAAGGCCTCGACCGACCGGCTGAGCTCCGCACGCTTGTCCATCTCCAGATTGTCCTTGCACTTGTCGAGTGCGTACACCTCGCGCAGGACGCGTCCGGCGATCTTGTAGAGCGAGATAAGCTCGACGAACCCGCGCATGAGCGTCACCTGTCCCGGAGGTATAGTGGCGCCAGCGAAGTATTGCGGAAGTAGTTCGTCGTCGAGCTCGACGGGGATCTCCACGTCGCAGTCCCTATCTTCGATCGCCAGGGGACGCCCGAGCGCGAGCGCGAGCATCCTGTCGAGAGTATATACGCCCCACCAGATCTTACGACGGGTCTCCTTCTCGATCGGGTTGATGAGAAGCCGTCGAGGGGAACGCTAGTTACGGCAGACGGTGAGCACGGGACGCTGTAAAAATGAGTGGCGGGTGACGCACGTGAAGCCCGATGTCTTGCGCCGCGCGCACGGCTTGCCCGACCAATAGCCAAGCCTGAGGAAGGCAGTTGACGGAACACAGGAAAGAAGACATCAACAAGAAGCATTGGACATGCTCGACCTGCATCGAAGAACCGCTAATGTAGTGCAAGATAAGGGCACTGAATGGATCGGGGCGCGAGTCAGTCGCGGCGTTCAACTGCATGCGGGTACAGATGGAGGTCACGCACCGTTCGTGGTAAACCATGCCCATCCCCGCTTCATCGGTATTATCAGATGTAGTCAGGCGGGGATCATCCACGAAGCGCGACGCCACGGCGAACACAGCACACGCCAGTGCCACAAACGGCGCGTTGGCCCGGACATACTGGGTGTCGTTCTGGTGGTCCATGAGGTACCGGTACCGGCGCATGAAGTCCGGCTTGTCCAGAACGGGCATGAGGAAGTGGAAACGTGCAAAGTACGCGTCAACCTGTCAGCGTGTCAGCTACCCCGTGCCGGATCTGAATGCGGGGTAAGGAAGCACGTACGAGTTTATCTGCAAGATCCCGCTCCGGGTATTCGACCTCTTCCGGACTGGGGAGGGCCCTGACCTTCCCGAAGTACACGCTGGCGGGGAAGTAGAGCTTGTTTACGCTCGGGCCTGGAGCGAGGGGGTCTTCCTCCATCGGCGAGACACGGTGCAGCGGGGACGTGGTGGCCTCCCGCAGCCGCTGGATCAACGTCATGGTGGAGGACTTGCCTATCCAGTGAAGGTGGCCATGCTCGTCGAGTGCGAGCTGTCCGAACGCATCGGAGACGTCATCCTCTATCTTCACAGCCGGGTCGTCCTGGTCAGACCCCTGGCCGCTCGTACTTCGGCTGTCCACGCCGTTCGGGAGGACCTGTCCCTCCCGTATACGAGGAAGGACAGCCATGAGAGTGTCCGGTGAGGGGATCGAGGTTCCTTGGTTTGCAGAGACCGCCGACGCCAAGGCATTGAGATCGAGACCGGTAGCTTGGCCGATCTGTTCGAGTATGGGTGCAGTCTGTTGGAAAAGAGTCTCCAGCTGCAGGAGGCGTGCTTCGAGTTCCTGGACATAACTTTTCGCAAGTCAATTAAACAGATTATCGGGGGATTAAGGGGGAATTGTGGAGGGCGCCATGCTATCTCGCCCTTGCGACCATATGGACACGATACCACCATCAGGCCAGCTTCGAACAGAGGCTTGAGCCCAGCAACGTCTGTCCCGCAGCGGGCTCGGTTGTGGACGTTGTCGTCGTGCGACAACGTCCGACTACACGTGTCGGACAACCCACGACGATGCACACAACGGCCCCCCTCGTCGAGAGAATGGTACTCACTGCCTGCTCAAAGCGGCCCTATCTTTCGTCTGAAGCCAGGTACACTGGCTCTTGGACGTCGCGCATTGAGAACATGTGGGCTCCACGCCGTCGCACTTGATCTTCTTGCGTCTGAGGGAAGGAAGGGGAGGATGAGTGATCAGATCGAGCCTGGGAAGGCTGGCGAAGGGAGGGCCGAAAAGGGGCCCCGGGGAGGGGAGGAGGACATAGCGGGGAGCGACGATCACCGTCGTGGTACTCACCTGCAAGACTCGCATGCGCGCCATACGCGTCTGCGCTGGAGCTGGACGGGCTTGAGGCCGATGTCGGGCGGGAGGGGGCTGGGGTCCTCCATTCGCTTCTTCTTGGGGGGGTGCGGGATTGTCATGGGAGGATTGGCCGCTGAGGACGAGGGCGGGTTGTCGGTGGAGTCTGGCGGCGAATTCGAATCCGTGGTCATGGTGTGGAGGAAGCAAGGAGGCGTATATATGAAACTGCAAGCGTAGACGGTGGTACGGTGCAAGAAGCCGATGCGAGTGAAGCCGGGGTGGAGGAGGGGCAGATTTAGGACGAGATCTGAGGGAGATCGCGACGCCCGTTCCTGGCGTCTAGCATTTATTGCCTCCTCGCCCCGCGCGACCACACCCGCCCCGCCGACAAAGGCCGTCCCGCGTCCTGCGTCCCGCTCGCCCCCAAGGCCGGCCGCTCCGCTCGCAGGTCGCGACCACGCTCGCACCTTCGCTGTCGCCGGCGGGCGCACTGGTCAGCACGCACCGCCCTGACGTGGCCGCGATGACTCGCCCCGCCACACTCGATGACGCGCGCACAGTCCACGCCCGGCACATTCGGGACGGTGCGCGCGCTTCCTCCGCTCCGCGTCCTCGGCCTCTAGCGCCCGGCGCTCGCTGGGGCGCCAGCGGGCCCACACAAGACGCAAGACGGGCCCTTCGCGTTCCACCCTTCGTGTTCCAGAGACCAAGCCCGCGAGACAAACCGCGCCGCGCGAGCCCTCCCCACGCCGCACGCCCCAGCAGCAGGCCACGCACCCGCCGCCCCTCCCGCGCCCGCGCTTCCCCACCCTTCCAAGAGGCTCGTCCGGCCGCGGGCTCCGGTCGACGCTGGGATCCCGCTCGCCCCGCCTCAGACTCCCACCGGCAGCGCGGCGTCCGCTCCCAGCCTGCGCGCCGCCCGCAGCCGCCCCCGTGTGGTCCCTCCGACAGCCCCTCGGACCCTCGATGCCCGCACCCGCCCAAAATCTCCCTTCTGCACGCTGTGCTGCCCTCCGTGCACGTCGAAACGCGTGTCAACAGGCGCGGGCGGCCACAGCGCGCCCAGCCGCCCCTCTCCCCCTTTCCATTCGGATTGCCATTCGGATTCACATTCGGGCTCGGACGACGTCGGACGACCACAAGGCGCCTCCACGCAGCAGCTGCCTATTCTCGTGCCCCTTGTGCTCTGCATACCCCAGACTACCCCGCACTCCCTCGAGGTCATGCGACCCTGCCCCGATCAGAAGAGCGCCCCTTGCGCCCTGCACGTCCCACCACTGCGCCAACGCTTCAGAGCTTCTCTCACCCTGTCGTTCCTCGATCTGGCTCCCGGCGGACGCGTCCGCCGCCAGGAGGCCTCGCGCCGCGCTGCGTCAATAGTGCGGGTATCCAACGCTTCCGACGCGCACACACACATTCTGCGCACGCGTACTGACGGGGTAGGACGGCGCGCGGCGCGCAGCCTTCCTTCCATTCAATAACAACGCTCGCGATCCGTGCCCCCCTCTGCTATACGACATGCAGCCCTCTCTTCGGGCACCAGCTTATAACCGCTAGGCTGCCGCACCGCGCGCGGCCGCGCACGCACGCCACCACGCCTGGTCCTCCCAGACCCCGCACGCGCGCGAGCGTAATCCGCCGCCGCCGCTGCCCCCCCCCCCCCCCCCCCCCCCCCCCCCCCCNNCCCCCGCCCCCCCCCCCCCCCCATTCGAACTTCCGCATCTCGTACACTCTCGGCACCTCGGCGCGGTCTGCCGTGCGCGCCGCGGCGTCCTGTCCGTTTCCCGCTAGCCCACCCCCCCTCGCGCGCGATCTGGCCCAGGTTGGGGAAGCTTCTTTCGCGTGGGCTGGCATCGCTCGGACTCCCATAGGCCGCGAGCGAGCGGGAGAGAGGGGGCGGTTCCACAGGGCGGAGAGGGGGGGGGACGTGTGCGACTGCAGGTCGGGAAGTTCCCGACTAATCCGGAACGGGCGTCGAGGTGCTCGGGTAGACGTGCAGCAGTAGTTCGGGTGGAAGGTGCGGTGGCATGGCACCTGGCAGAGTGTCCCGGGCCAGCAGCTCTACCGCCGCACCGCGCATCCCTGGGCCGCCCTATATACCACCCTGGACGTCGCCCAGAGATAGACACGGAACGTTTCGCTCGAGCGGGCGGGAGGGCGCAGAAGGAGGCAGGATCCGGCCCTTGCGTGTGTGCTCGATCGGTGCCTTTCGCACCAGCTCTCGAGCCTGCTCCGAGTCCGAGGAGGAGGCCCCCAAAGCACACGCACACCCTCTTCGCGTGCACACACGACGCGGCCGCGCGCAGGTTCGGCCCCGGTCGTGCGAACCCAAACGCCCTGGTGCCCAGAGCGCAGCGGCCGAGGACACGCCTTCCCAGGTAAGGGAGCGCGGACCTCCCAGCGGAAGCACATCGATCTAGCGGACGAGAACGCCCCCCTCATCCCGCGAGCGCCGCGCAGACGCCCGGCGCAGCCGCGGGGGAGTGTCGTGAATGCCGCTAGTCTGCCGTCCTCTGGTCACCGGACGCGGCGGAAGGTGCACGGGTTGACGACGGGTGTGTGGGGGAGGGCCGTCGCCTGTCCGGAGGACCGTTGCGAAGTCCCCCGCGGTCGAGGCTTCTGCGCGCGTGGCGCGGCCGCGATCGCTTCGGATTCTCTCGCCATGGCTCGATATGGGCGCGACGATGACGGGCGTGCGCAGGCAGAGATGAGGGTGGGGGGTGTGCACGCCCGCGGCGGCGGCGGCGGACCGCCATCGCATTAATCGTATTGTAAGAACGCGGAGCGAAATGAAAAAAAGAACCTCGAAGCGACGTCGGACGTTCGGTATCGCGGGCCAGCACCTCCGCCGCGCCGTTCCCAGCTCCAGCAGCCTGGGCGTGCGCAGGCGCACCACCGGATGCCGCGGCCGGGGGGACGAGGGGGGGATGAAGGGGCGGAAGCGCGTCCGTGCGCGTTTTCGCAGAGGCGGCGGCGAATGGGCGAGCGGGACCAGAGGGCCGCGTTCCACGCCGCGGTGGGGGGAAAGACAGAAGAAACGGTTCGCACCCCAGATGTCAGCGGTGGCACGAGAACGCGCAGACACAGCAGCGCACGCACCTCTCCCTCAGAACCCGGGACCGCACCACTCGGGGCGCTGCCGCACCTGCCGCACCCCAGCCTGCCCGCCCCGCTCCTCCTCCCGCACCTCCCGATCCTGCCCCAGCCCTTGCTCCCGCGCACGTCCGACAAGCCCCCTACCCAAGCACCCCGCTGCGCCCGGCCGCGCCCTTGCACGCCCCCCCTCCTCCTCCTCCCGCGCACGGGGCACGCTACTTGCGCATGCCCGCCGAGATGGCCGTCATCTTGTCCGGCGAGTCGCGGAGGTAGAACAGCTTCGCGCGGCGCATGCGCGGGCCCGCGCGGCCCTCGGTGCCCCCGCCGCCCGCGCGCATGAGCACCTTGATGTCCCGCACGTGCGGCGAGCACACAAAGTACTGCACCTCCACGCCCGTCCGGTTGATCACGTTCCTAAGGAGGATCGACGTGTCCCCGCCGCGTCGCCGGATCGAGAGCAGCACGCCCGTGAACGTCGTCGGCGCGTACTTGCTCGATATCTGCAGAACCGCCCCGGGAAGGATGCGCTGGGGGTGCCGCTTCCCGAACCGGGCGAGGAGGGCTTGCTTTTCGGGGGTGAGGAGGCGTTGAGTGAGGTAGGGCATGAGCCCCTTGCCGGCTTTTGTCGGTTCGGGAGCGGGGACGGCGGAAGGTGGGGGAATTATGGCGGCATTAGAGTAGGGATACGGCTGGGCAGTCGTAGACATGAGCCGTTTCGCGCATCTTCGGAAAGCGTTGAGCATGGTGGCGAGACGTGCCGGACGACGGTGAGTGAAGAGACTGCACCGAGGTGCGCCAGCAAAGTTGCGACGGCACAGAAGCGCGCATCATCACGTGACCTAGAGCGCTCGAGATATGTTTTCCGAGACTCGGAGCATCTTGGAGCGTCGTCGTGAACATATGTGTGAATTTTGGGATGTGGCCCGCTTGGCGACCATGGACTGGACCTAGAACTTGGTCTGCACACCGGTGTATTATGATCTCGATTCGAGCTGCGTGGAAGCAATGCGTATGTGAAGGCACCGTCCAAGACTAAGCTTCCGGAAGGTTTTGTATGTAACGAATACTAATAGCCCGTGTACTATGAAACCTACGAGAGCGCCGTGGGGGTTCGGTGATCACAGAAAAGTCTACACAAAAGCCTACAGGAGGCGTGGAGGTGGGCGCGGGGTCTGGGCGGATATCGGGGTGTGGTGTGTGCCTCGGAAAGAGTAGGAAACATTGCACGAAAGAAGGAGAGTTTGGCGGGGTCGAAAGACCGTGGGTGGCCTGCGTGACGGCGTGCGAGAGGAAGGAAAAATGACGTACTTGTGAATAGCAGTGGCCAGCAGATTGCCGTCCGACGAGGACTAGAAGGACTCCAGGTCAGCTTCTGGCTGCTTCGGGATGCATGCAGAGCGCTCTGGTGGCTGGCCACATTTTCGACGTCGGTGCGTATACGTATGCGGCCGAGGGGGGCGGCGATGAAGATTTGGCTCAGGGCGCGGCTGGAAGCGGGCGAACGCGGATGCCGTGAATGAAAGATGGGGCGGGGGGGCTCGTTGCGATCGGGGCGATGAGGGCGGGAGGCACGCGCGCCGGCAGGGAGCAACGAGGCAGGCGGCACGCGGCGTGCGATGGGGCTTGGGATGTCCGGGGAGAGCGTCGGGGAGAGAGGTGTGCGGCGTATGCGGCAGCGCGAGCGGGAAGGCGGCATGTGGACTGGGAGGGCGCAGACTCGAGCAGACTGCGAGATTCTGGAAGGGCAGGAGGGGGCGGAAGACGGAGAAAAGGACACGTGGCAGGGTGATGGTGAGTCGGACGATCGTCTGTGGGACAAAAGTAGCCGGGCGGAGGAAGGGGACTTGTCGTTCCAGGGGCCGCAGGCTTTGGATGGCTCCTGGACGCGCACTGGGGCGAGAAGCGATCTGTCTTCGCGGGCGTCTGCCCAGAGCCTGCCCTCGCTCGCGTCCAGATATCCCTCCTTCCTCTTCGCCACTGTCAGGGCCACGCCCGCCCACGCCCTTTTTCCGTCCACGCGCCCTCGTCCGCCCTATATAGACCCCTTCCTCCTCGTCTTCTTTCTCGTCTTTTCCTTCGCAGCCCCTTCACAGCCCTCATGGCCCTCCTCGCGCTCCCCGTCGAGCTCATCGACGCCTGCCTTTCCCCCCTCACCCTCAATCACCGCGCCCTCGCCGCCGTCGCGCGCACAAGCCGCCTCCTCAATACCTGCGCCACCCGCATCCTCTATCGCCATCTCTCCCTCTCCGCTTACGCCAAGAACCTCCCCCTCATCTCCCTTCTCTCCACACATCCCCACCTCGCCGCGCACGTCCGCACATTCTCCGTCTACCTCGACGATGCCGATCCAGCCGTCGTCCCTACTTACTCCGATCTCCAACGTGCCCTCGGCCTCATGACAAATCTCATGAGCCTCGCGCTCTACGTTGACGCTTCCGCAAGTTGGATTCTCTCACCCCCGCAAGGCGAGAACAGTCAGAAGTCAGACGGAATCCCCAGCTCCGGACCCGCGTTCTACCCGCGTCTCGAGCATCTGACCTGTAACTTCCCGTTCGACGCACACCTCGCGTCTTTCCTTGCCCAGACCCCGTCTCTTATCTCCCTTACCCTCTCCTCTATCCTCTCCGACTCCGAACTCGAGTCCGACCCCCAAGATCTCCCCACCCCAAAGTGCCACATTCACATCCCCACCTCGCACATCCCCCTTCTCGAAGGTTACACAGGTCCCGCAGACCTCTTTCCCACCCTCCTATCTCGTCCGTTGAGGGCCGTACACCTCTCTGGTGACCTCGCCCTCGATTTCCTCTCCGTCACGGGCGCTCCGTCGGCGGGTGGGGCGGTGCCCCCCCTCCGAGCCAGGGACGACGTCGTCACCCATCAGTCTCGGGGCGGAAGCATTCCGGCCGCCGGGGGTGCCGCTCTGCAGGTGATGAGTGCCATGACCAGCGAGCCACCCGCGGAGCTCCTCGATGCGCTCGCGCTCGCGTTCCCAAACCTTGTCTGCTTGCGCGTGATGACGACACATGCGATGTGGGATCTACCGGACTTGGTGCGTAATCGCTTTCCCTTCCAGCCTCGCGCGCGATCGCTGACCGTGATGTGATCACCTTGCGCACCCTCTAGTCCTTCTATTCGCACATCGCGGCCACCCTCTCCACTCTCCCCCGTCTCTCCGCCTTCGAGCTCGCCGGTATCCACTGGCAATACCGCCCGAAGCCATCCTCGTCACCGTACACGTCCGACAAGGAGTGGCTCTCCCCTTCCGTGGTCCCCCGCGGATTCGAGCCCCTACCGGATGGTGACGAGTTGGCGGAGGCCGACGGAGACTACGAATTCGATGGCGGGTTCTACGAGTGGTCCCACTAAGCTATCCGCGGCTCGGCAATCGGGAGGGAACAGAAGGGTGCGGATCTGCATCGGTGCGTCTTCGAGCGCTTCGTCACCTCCCGTCTTCCCCGCCTTGCTCGCCCCTCGTCGCGCTCGGACGTCTTCAACGTCCCCGGCACCTTTTTTTCCCGATTTCTCGCCGTCCGCATTCGCGCGACCTACAGCGCAAGCGGGCGAACTGGCGCTGTCCGTCTCTCCTCCCGCTATACCAACAAAAACACAGTACACATTGTACTCTGGCCGATCCCGCGCTCCTCATGCCCCCCCTCCGCCTTCATTTCCCCGCCGACCACCTTGGGCTCTGCGCCCATCGCGGCCATATATTTTCGGTGCCGCATGCCAGCTCTGCACGAATTATCGTTTGGGCTCCCAACCTCCCGTTTAGCGGCGGGCTAACGTCCACCGCCTAATTTATCGACGCGAGCGTCCGGCCGGGCAGCTTCGTCGTTCGGATTGGTAAACGCACATTACTCCTCGCACATAGTCGCCCCCCGTTATGACATTAATCCCCATCGGTTGGAACACCCTCCTCCGCTATCTCGTACATTATGTATACCTGCTTTCCGCTTTTCAACCGTTCCCACCATATCATCTCATCTCCCCCATCCCTCTGCCCCGTCCAATCGCTGTCTCGCTAGTGTTCACATTCCGCTTCCATGGCTCCACTGCATCACCTCGATCGTAATCTCCTCCCGCAGCATTGACGCATTCAGTTCACCGCTTCGCTCTCGCCTCGCCGCCCCCATGCATGCATTCCCGCGTCTTTCTGGTACACCATCATCGCAGCGAGGGCCCCCTGCATCTCAGATCCATTCTCATTACTTAGTTTCCGGAGTCCGAGCAACTCAATCCACCCGTCCCCTTTCCTTCCGCCGTGTTCTGCCGCCCATGACTCCGCACCTCACTTCTCATCGCCCGTCACCCATGCCATCCACCCCGTTTCCTAGCCACCGCGCACACCCGCGCACGTACAGTAGCCCGTCGTGTAGCGCTCGCTAGTCACCCTTGTATGCCCACGAGGTGTATCGTACTCTCGCTGTATGTACGCGTACCGTAGACCACGCATTCCGTAATATATAATGCATTTTTCCCCCTCCTACAGCCACGTTCAGCTCGTCATCGCCGTAGCACCTACCGCACCCGCTGCGGCCTCGCGCACTGCGGGCGCCACGACATCTTCGCCCCCGCCCCACTCCACTGACATGAGAACATGGGCGCAGAACACAGAACACCGGCGCCGGATTAGTGGGGCACTAGGCCCACAGGCCTTCTCGCTCCTCCCCGCGCGGCACGCTCGCGGCGGTGCTCCACCACCTCTGTTTTCCCTCGCCGCTACGAAGGGCGAGATGGGCGATCGGCGCGCCCCGCGCATCGCGAAGCCTTCCCGCTCCCCGCGATCGCGAACTGAGTTTCCCAGGGGGGCGCTCTCCCGGCCGGTCGACGTCAGCTCGCTCGCGCCTCGAGCGAGCGTCGAGGGTCGAGGGTCGAGAACGCGTCGACGCGCGCGCGTTTGGGCTGTCGAGCTTTCGGGCTTCCAAGCTCCCGCGGCCTGGGACCCCCCATCTCCCCATGCCGTCAATGCCCCCAGACCGTAGCCGTCCCCACGGGCGGCACATCGCATCATATCTGATAATCTAAGGCCCTGCGCGGGGGGGGGGGGCGCGAAGGGCTTCGCGGGGAGAGGGGGAGGCGCACAGGCGCGACGGGGACGTACCGCGATCTGGGCGGAAGGGAAGCGCAGCCACGCGGCCCTGCCCACGCGCGGGAGCTCTCCGGCGCGCCCGGTGTTTGCGCACGTCGCGCGACATAGAGTTGCCCGAGGGCGTCGACGGGGCGCGCGTCATTATTATTTTTGTGGTTGTTGTTGCGCCGTCGCAGCTTTTTTTGGGTTCGAGTGTGGGCCCGCCGCGTTCGCTCGTTCTCTCCGCTGAGCAGGCCGCGGGGGGAGTGCGCACGCGCGCGTCGAAGTGTGATGCCGGACGGAGTTCTCTGGGGACCCTCAAACCAGCCGTCGCGCATTTGCCGGAAGGGCCTCTTCGACTCTCGAGCTGGTCGACGCCGACTGGGCTCGGGCTTCGAGCAGCCCCTCGCTGCTTCCGCGAACCGCGCGGTACTTCCACCCGGCGAGATGTGTATGGGCCTGCCGCCGGGGCGTCACAAACCTGGAAAGGGGCCGCGTAGCTCTGAGGGGGGACGGGGGGCAGTGGAGAGAAGAGCCCTCTGAGCGGCTGCGCACACGTTCGAGGCACAGGCAAGGTTGCAATAGTCTGCAGCGCGCGCGCGCGTACCGACGCGAGGGGCCCTGACCCGCGGCGTGAGTGTGTCTCTCTGCTAGAATCTCCGAAGCACAAGGAGGCAGCACGCCGCGCGCCCCCATGCCTCGGGCCTCAGGGTCCACCCGCGCGCTCTGCGGTCATCTGCGCGCATATAAGGCCGCGTCCGGGCGAAGAGCAACACCGGCCTGCTATCGCGGCGGGGTGCGCGCAGTCGTGCATCGTCGCCTTCGCTCATCGCCCGTGGACTGGAGGCTGCCAATGGTCGACGGTCGCACGGGTGCGCCGCCACACTTATCGTGCGTGGACGTGAACGGCGCACAATCGCTGGAGGAGCAGCAACAGCAGTAGCAGCAGCAGCGGCGACGGCGACCCTCGGAGGCGTTCGGAATTCCGACAATTGGCTGTCGATAGCGGCACAGGGCATCGGAGTTCGCGTCTGCATTACTCCCCGGGGCAGTCTGCAGACGACGTCTCGGGACAGCTGGGGACTAGAGGGTGCGAGATGTGATACGGAGCCACCCCAGATCCGGCGAAGGTGGGCGTGGGGCAGGCTGCGCCTCATATGGGTTCCATTCGAGTCGTCGAGACGCGGTCGCGCGGGCGGCGCAGCGGCCGGACGAGAACGTTCGAAGCACGCCGCGGGCGGCCGCTCGCCACGGACTAGCAGTGCTCATGCGCCCCTGCCCCCGCGCGAGGACGTACGTGGGGACGCTCCGCGATCGTGATAGAGGTGCATTATACGAGGATGCGCCGCGCCCGGTAGGGCACATTGCAGTGATAGGCCGCGGATACGCGCGCGCACGCACCCACGTCTCGCCTTGGCAGCTGGCTGCCGGCGGGGCGCAGATTCCAGATGCATACATAGTACATACACACGGCACAGCGAGCGAGCGGCCGCGCGGGCGCTCCGCGTCTCCACCCGTGAGCCCGCCGGGATGGGTAGCGCGATCGCCCTCCGCGCGTCCGCGCCGCGGACGGACGGATACGCACTGGGTGCAGCAGCCAGCTGTCTGCGGAGCGCGAGGCTGGAAGTGGGGGCGTGGCCGGAACGGCGGGGAGAGTTCAAACGCAGACGTATCACAACTCCGCCCGCGGGCGCGGCAGCACGGTCACGGCCACGGCGGCTGGGCAGTCGAGGCACGCCCGACCACTGCGCGCGCACGCCGGGGCCTTCGCGAAGCGCGTGCCAGTGCCCAATCCCGGCGCCGCGCCCGCTTCGCTTCTTCTGAGGCCCAAACGCTACTGACGTCCGAGGCGCGAACCTCCCTCCCCCCCGTTCCGCTCCGAGGGCAACCTCCGCGAGAGTTCCGGACACGGCTCGGAGGCGGCCCCGCGCGGGCGGCCCATCACGAGTAGAACGTCGTGGCGATCCCGCCGGGCGCGAAATCCGCGGACGCCGCGACGGGCCCCTCCCCGTCGGCGCGCATCGGGCGCCCCGACACCATCGCGCGCAGGAACTCCTTCTGCTGCCTGTGCTCCTTGCACCCTACGTCACCGCGCCACGGCGGAGCGGAGGACGGGCGGAAGGGCGATAACGTAAGTGTGGCGGCGGAAGCCCGATGGGAATGAATGAATGCGCACTCTTCCTGTGAACCGGCCAGTCCTGCTTCTGGCACGCGGGCCCACAGTACACGACTTCCTTGCACCCGCTGCAGCGCTTGAACTCCGCCGCCCGGACTTCGCGCGTGCCGCACCCGTCGCGGGCGCACCTCTTGAGCACGTAGGACTGTACTTCCGCGTCGCCGTTCGCCCAGTCCCACACGTCGGGGGCCATCCAGAGGTTCTGTGTGAGCCACAGATAGTCATGCGCCACCTCAGGGCCGTTGAACGTGCGAGGGAGGCTGTTGAGCGATTCTATATGCAGATTATCGTGAGATGCTTCTTGATGGGGGGTACGGCATGCCAGACACATACTGGGACGATCGACCTTTGCGAGGATCTTCAGCAGCACGTGGGGGTTGACGCTCGCCGAGATTCGCAGATATTGTCGCGCCAGCTCGCAGTCTCCCCAGAGCTTGAAAGAGGCTAGAGCGGCCGTGTAGTAATGTGAGCTCGGACCCCACTTTTTAGCCTTTTCTACTGCCTCATCGGACAGCAATCTCTTGCTAGGAGCGGTGAAGATGCATCCACCACGGGGCGGCGAACCGTCGTCTCGAGCGATCCAAGCCTGGGCAAATGACAGCGCATCCGATACGCGACCAGCTTGCAGGAGAACACACCCGAGCCAGTCGCGCTGACCCATGTTATCGCCCGGGCAAAGACGCAACATCTCGATTATTGTGTCCCTGACGAACGCAGGATGAGTCGGTGTTCTTGAAAATTTGCTATCGAGAGTTGATCACTTACGCGCATTTGTCGTAGTCCTTTGTCTCAAACGCGAGCCTGACCTTCGCTTGAAGGACGCGCATGTACGGACGCGTTTCGAGGATCCCCCAGAAGCGGCCCACGTGGTCTCCATTGTCATCGAAGCAAGTTGGTCCAAGGGTACGGCGGAGGATAAGTTATCCTAAGATCTTGATGAGAATACGAAGCACATGCAAAGTCGTGCAGGATACCTCTGGATTCAGCTTCTTCGAGCGTCTTCAAGCCTTCCTCCGTTGTTGGTGCAAGGAACGCTATCTGAATGACTGCGTCTAGGTTGTTTGGGTCCGCCTGGACCGCCTTCATCAAGTACGGGACAGCCTCATAAGGCCTTCGTCTGCGAGCTAGATCCTCTGCAATTTGTAAACTGTGGCACGGGGGGCGGTCAGGAACTTGCGCTAGACGTGGTGATGGCTGCGAGTGGCTCGGAGGTAGTACTCACTTGCGTGCAGATTCCTCGGAGACGGTTCCTCCACCAAGGCCCATCAAGGCCTCCATACCCATGCGTTTGTTCATCTCAACTGGAAGTAGACTGTCTGATCGTCAGGTGGCAAGATAGCGGGTGACACAGCACGAGTTGAAGGTAGCGACAAGGAGCCACCCCTCCGCAGCCGGCGCACGGTCGACGCGTTCCTCGCGTAACCATCCGTTATGATACGCGTCCGTGACAGTGGTCACCCTAGAGTCGGTCTCTTATACCTCAATGGCTCAGATCGAACGGTCAGGCCGGACATGTATATGAATACCGTACTTGGATTGTTGACAACGCGCGTGTGCACGTCCCTGAGGTACGCATTCCCCAGTAGTCTGAAAACCAAATGCAACTCAACTCAGGCCGGCCTCGTTGGAGTAAAAGGGTCATAGATCTAGACCCCGTCGTGACATTCTCTGGACCCCATGAGGATGGCGGGTAAATCTATAATGTAGAACTTGACACAAGTCGCCGCTCTAGGACAGACGGCAGGGATAGTCGAGAGCGCTCTGGGCAGTATACTGGGTTTAGGCCAGGTCCGTACCGGCGAGGGATTGTGAAATACAGATCGTGATCTTCGAGAAGTAGCACAGGATAAGATTCTTCGAAGTCGGGCTGACGTTCACGGAAACTGTGTATAACTGATCTATTCGCCTTCCGAGTCGTCCCCGTTTTCGTCATCGGGGAGTAAGGGCCCGCCTACATGCCTGGTTAGGTGTCATTCTTATAGTCAACGCGGTCGTTTTAGGACCCCATAGCGAGCTCAGACTCGTTTTCGAAGCGGCCCCTTCTGTAGCTTCCATAGACGATGCAACGACCATATGAATTACGACAAAACGCATATGACGTACTGCCGTTGCTCTCTTGACTCTCTTCATGGATCATTATTCAACTCCAAACATAAGTATTGTTCAGATGAAGTTGGCGAGAGGCACCTGCATCTTGAGAGCAAAACATCAAGGTGAACAGGGGGGCTGGTGAGGTCCGGTGGCGAGAGAGAGACGGTGGTCTATGATGAGCATTTCAAGTTCGTCGAAGGAATGTGACTTGACGCGATAGTCACGTGAGTGCATACGTCACAAGGGGTCACGTCGCAGCGCCCGAAAGTTTGAGGGGCACCGCGGCCGCGGCCGGTGTAACGTCAGTTCGTCTCACACCGGACACGCCGTCTACCGCCACTAGCTCCCCGTCCTTGCTCACCCTCGTCTACAACATGGCCGACGTCGCGGAAACTGTGCCGACAAATGACCCACAGGGCGCTGTTATGGATGATGTGGAGGAGGAGGATTCGGTATGTGCGCGCCTTCCCCGCATGGTGCTGCCAACAATAATATCCCAACGGTACCGCAGGAAATTCTCCTCATGAAGCAGCGTGTAGAGGAGATGGAGCGCGAGGCCAACAAGCTGCGAGAGCTTCAAGCCGCAGCAGAGAAGGCTGAGCAGAGTGCGAACGGGGAGCAAGTGCCTATGGAGACGGAAGAGGAAAAGGCAGCTGCGGATGGACGGAGTATATACGTGGGGAACGTGAGTCGTACCATCGTATTCCTTTGCGGTCCAGTCTAACGAAATGAGATAGGTGGACTACTCGGCAACCCCGGAAGAGATCCAACAGCACTTCCAGTCGTGTGGCACCATAAACAGGGTCACTATTCTTTGTGACAAATTTACTGGACACCCTAAAGGGTATGTGCATTCACTTGGTTCTCATGTTCTTGTCGCCGACCTCCTGGTAGATATGCATATGTTGAGTTCGCGGAGGCGGAGTTCGTGGATGCTGCTGTCGCCATGGACAACTCACTCTTCCGGGGACGTCTCATTAAGGTAAGACAGCCGTGGCCTCTGCCGTTACAAACCCCACTGATGTTGATACCCTAGGTGACACCAAAGCGGACTAATATCCCTGGTTTCAACGGTCGTGGTCGGGGAAGAGGCGGCTACCGAGGGGGTTACAGGGGTGGCTTTAGGGGTGGGTCCTACGGGTACACTCCATACCGCTCTCGCGGCAGGTAAACACACTATTTCGTCAAAGCACATGTCCAACCTTATGCTCACATGTGTCACAGGGGACGAGGCCGAGGATTCTAGCTTGGCAAAACGGACTTGAGACTGGCGCCGTCCTCGCCTCATTCGATTCCGCACTGTACTGTTTATCTATGATTGTAGTTTTGGGCAACTTGCCTTCTTATTCATTGCTCGCCATTCCGGATCCTCATATTCACGACTGCCCCTTGTCTCCTAAATCCTGTCGAGCGCATATACTTCTACACGACCCTGAAGAAAATGAGACTGCAGCTTAACGGGAAGGTGTTCCTCCCCCAGCATATACGTCCCCCCCCCCCCCCCGACCTGACCTCAGCCAGCCTGTACATGGTCTTCGCAACAAAGACTCCGCACTATAGGGTAGGAAGGACCGCACTAGCGTAATATGACGGCTCTGAGATCGTCTATTCGTCATACCCTACAACACAATGCTGGTAGCAATGGCTCGCACATACTCGCAACATGCTCGCAACTCAGCGACGTGGTCTTGTTGCTGTACCACCGCAACAGCCATCTAGGGGGGTGCCAAGTGTCGTCTCAGTATAGCTAGAGTTCAGACGGCGTGTCCGTGTCAGCGTTCAACCTTATTCCAGGTGGGCACTGGCATCGCCATATTGTGACTCGAGGCATAATCGAAAGCACTGCGACACGGATTTATTTTACATAGTGTTTGTTTACTGTGTGCACTGTGACATCATATATAGACGGCGAAAAAGTTGCTCTACTCACCTCCGGGCGTTTATATGAAAAAGACCTCACCGGCCCGAGTAGATCGAGATCTTCACGATCTTCGACCCGTACTTCCACCATCTCGCCCTCTCGGCTGGGCTTTCCCTGGTAAAAGCTTATACCGAAGTCAATATGTCCTCTCTATGTAGTCGGTAGCCTCGTACTGAGATATTGAACAGCGCGAGTCGCCTACCTGCTTTTTGCGCTATGACTCAAGTAGAACATGTATATGCGTCTACGTCTACGAATCGGTATCCCCAGGCCGCGGACGTCAGGTGTAGCTCTACGAACTTGGTGGCTTTCGGTTCCGGAAAACTAGTGGCCCTTTGGGACGCCACGGTATGTCGCTTCTTGCCTTGTTGTATACTCCTGGCTCATTTTTTCATCCGCAGGATTCATTGCACCAAGGTGTCCAAAGGACCCTCCCCGGGCACGACGGTGTCGTTACATGCATCTGCTTCGTGAATGATGCATTTTTTGTAAGTGCGGACGATAAAGGCGTGCTCAGACTGTGGAAAGCTGGCGATGAGCGGCGTGTAAGTGTGTTTTCTGCCGCAGTTTCACGTTTCAGTGACAGTGACATCTTCTACTCCAGTGGAACTCAAGTACCGCTGTCCAAGCTCATAAAAGCGGAATTTCTTGTATGGCAGCAGACAGTCAATACGTAGTGACTGGAGCCTCTGATGGGTCCGCCAAAATATGGACTATACAACCCGAGGCAGGCATGAATCTCTGATCCACCCCCTAACGGCCTATCTTCTCACGCCCTCGTATCTCCAGAAGAGTTGAGCGAGAAGCAGACAATACAGATAAAAAAGGGATTCCCGATATCTCTCGCAATGGCGCATTTGCCCAGAACTCAATGTGAGTCAGGATGTACTACGCGATTGTAGCTGTGTTCTCATCCGATCCTAGGTGCCATCCTTGCTGTAGGCTGCACAGACAAGAATGTTCATCTTTGGACTTCTGGGGAGGAAAATGTAAGGCCCAATCTTACTCTATAGAAAAGTGGGTATTGATCGGCTGTTCCGAAGTTCTCTTCAGCAGCAGTCCTCCCTGGTCACGAAGACTGGGTCAAGTGTCTTGCCTTCAAGATCCCAGAGAGGGAAGAGGATTCTCTTGTTCTTGCATCTGGCTCGCAAGATACCACCATCCGGCTATGGAACATCGAGCCTTTCACTGGCTCAAACCTCGTCGCGAGCTCCACAGAGGCGGCGGACGAACTCCTAGACGCCTTCGAGGCTTCACTCGTAAACTTGGAAGATACTGAAGACGGCGGTCGACAGATATCTTTGAAACGGCACATATTGACTATCAAACCAACGGGCGGAGGGTAGGTCTCCTATGAGGAAGAAGTCGGTGTTACATTCTGACCCTCATTACAGTTCTCAGCTATTCTCTGTGACTTTTGATGCACTACTGGTTGGGCACGAAGCGGGTGTAACTTCACTCTCTTGGCGGCCCCAGAAGTTTCCCTCAGATCTGCCTACCCTCCTCTCAACTTCGACGGATTCATCTCTAATCCTTTGGTCCCCGTCTACCGTCCTCACTTCGTCGACGGATGGCACCACGCTGTGGATCAACCGTCAGCGTTTCGGCGACGTCGGCGGGCAGCGTTTGGGTGGGTTTGTCGGTGGCGTATGGGCTTCGAATGGAGATGACGCGATGTCCTGGGGTTGGAACGGGGGCTGGCGGCGATGGAGATGCATAAATCCCGGCCATTCCACTTCTGAACATTCAGCTCTAGGACCAGCATTGGAAGAATGGTCGGAAGTCGGCGCAATTACGGGACATCGCGCCCCAGTACGGAGTGTAGTATGGAGCCCGGGCGGCGAGTACCTCATATCTGCCAGGTACGTTTCATGTGGCGTGGAACGGAGCGCCATTGACAGGGTACCTATAGTCTTGACCAAACTACGCGTATACACGGCCCTGTTTCCACGCAAGGCCTTGACGCGGCCTCTCCGGAGACGGGGGTGTGGCATGAAATAGGGCGGCCACAGGTGCACGGATATGACCTCATCGGCGCGGCGTTCCTGGATGCGCTTCGGTTTGTGAGCATTGCGGACGAGAAGGTGGCACGTGTGTTCGAAGCCCCGAGAGAGTTTGTTGAAGTTGTCAAGAATCTTGGTGTGGCGGATATCGAGGCCGGCGAGGTGAAGCGGATGCTCTATTCCTTTGTGTGGGGAACTTGCTGATGAAACTTCCCTGGGGCACACAGGAAGCGCGCCCGCGGGCCGCCACAGTGCCTCCACTGGGACTGTCCAACAAAGCACTGACAGATGGTTTGTAATTTCCGTTGAACTGTGTGTTCAATCTGGTTAATGTGTGGGTTTGGATTACCAATAGTGAGCGCGGTCGCGGATGTGGAGACCACATCCGACGTCGCGAGGACAAATCGTAGGCCATTCGAAGGAGAGCTTGCCGCCGCGACTCTTTGGCCAGAGGTCGAAAAGGTCTTTGGACACGGGTATGAGGTGGGTCGTGCTTGTCTTATGTAGTAAATTTCTCTCTACCTAACAGGGGTACCCAATAGTCAATTGCCATGGCTGTGTCGACCAACAAGCAGTACGTCGCAACGGCATGCAAGGCGACTACGCCAGAGCATGCTGTCGTGCGCATATACGACACGCAGACGTGGCAACCCGTCGGGCAGCCGCTGGCAGGCCACACTCTCACTGTCACCCGGATAGGGTTTAGCCCTGATGACACGTTCGTGCTTTCTGTCTCGCGTGATAGGGCATGGCGACTGTTCGAGAAGAGTGAAGGTGAGTATAGGGGAGATGTCTAGAGAAGGAGTGCTGACTTGCGTTGGGCTTAGATGGCTACCTTCCCGTCGCCGCGGACAAGTCACACGCGAGGATCATCTGGGACTGTGCCTGGGCCCCAGAGGGAGACATCTTCGTCACAGCTTCTCGAGATAAGACGGTGAATATCTTTCATCTTCTCTACAGCTTGGAAATTATCTGACGTGTTGTCATAGGTCAAAGTCTGGCAACGTGGAGATGAAAATACCCAGAAATGGACAGCGGTCGCCACCATCCAAGCTGGTACTGCTGCCACAGCTGTCGCATTTGCGCCAAGGACGTCTGAGAATGCACGGTAGGTGATTCCAAAGGGCTATGTTTGAACGCGCTAACTCCCGCAAGACGCATCCTCGCGATCGGACTGGAGTCTGGAGAGATCTTACTCTACACGTCTGCTCCCGGCAAGTCAGCTGAGTGGAGCAAAATCTTCACCATTGACAACAGGTACGTACCTTCGCGACCCTCGACAGCGAAGTAGGACTCGTCCTGACAACATGACAGCTTGGCACACGTAGACCACATCCATAGGCTTGCATGGAGGCCGATAACGGAGGGAGACGGGCGTGCACACATGCTGGCGAGCTGTGGGGAAGATGGTACATTGAAGCTATTGACAGTCCATATCGCGGAGGAGTAAACGGCCACCTGCGACATGTAGTAGAACTACGAGGAACGGAGAGCTATGCAGTATACAGTGTAGGGGAGGCAAGCGGGATTAGACCCAAGAGCTGGCTGGTAACGAGACAATCGGGGATCGATGTAGGAAGGGTATAACACAGTAGAATGCGCGTTGCGGCCGAGTTAAATAGGATATACGCAGCACGAAATGACGGATAGCTTGGATCGGGAAAGCAGACGTGATAGGGATACACACATGGGACACGTGAAATCAAACAATATCGCGCAGGCTCATGGGAACTTCGGGCTGCATAGGAAGACAATCAGCTATGGTTGCTCGGTATTAGACACCGAAGCTGATACTCACGCATTTAATCCTATCACAGAAGAATGCGTCAGGGTTGCACTCGTACAGCAAGGCGCAGGAACTCACTTGTAGAAGCATTCTATAGACCGGAGCATTTCAACATCGCCTCCGGTCGCAGTCACGAAGTTGACGACGACGCCAGCACGAGAGTAGCTCGGAGCAATCGCAGGCGCAACACTATCAGAAGCCGCGTTAGTGAACTCAAATAAGCTCTGAAACGCCTTGACCGGGAATAGTTCATACCGGTGCGCGTATTCTTCGACCGCCTTGGGCAAATCTAAGTTTACGATGCGTTATCAGTGTGGAGCGAAGATTTGGCTGGTGGACGGGGCTATACCGTAATTAATAACAAGAGGTATCTGTGACACCTCTGGGGTTTTGACCTGAACATCGTAGACCACGAGCACCTTGGTCGCAGTCGGCCGCAAGATCCCGGGCGTGGCCCTGAACTTGTTCAGCGCTGCCAGCTTCGTGCCCGCATTCATATCGCCGTGCTACAACCACGAGTCAGCCACCTAACCCACGCACCCCGATACTCGTCCGCGCTCACCAGAGGAACGGCGTCGAGCCCGCGGCTCGACAGCCTGTACACCACCGCATCAAGCGCCGCCATCCCGCCAACGTGAATGATAGCCTGCGGCAGGTCTAGGTCGTCGAACAGGTCCGCCAGCGCGTCGAGCTTCCACTCGCGCGCCTGTGCGGTCTCCGCGCTGATCGCGCCCCTTCCGGACCCGATTGTGCCAAGCCCGGCTTGAGGAAGCGGCGCGTCGGAGCGTCCACTGGCGGTGAACGCGAGGTAGAGGTAGAACTGCCGGAGGCCTCGCGCTCCCTGGCTTGTGTCCGCATGAGTGACGTTGCCGTCGCGGCGCACAAGGACGCGAACGGGCTCGCGTAGCTGGATAGCGGAAGCGAGGTTGAGAACATCTTGGGGAACGGTGTTCGAGAAGAGGGCTGTCTGCCGTTCAATTTGCGCCGATGACCCGTTGGCAGCCTCCATCGGAGGGGAAGAACCGATGTTGGAGAGCCTCCGAGTGAGTGTTTGAGACGGCGTGAGTAAGGAAGACGTGCTTCCGTTGGCCTCGAAGTTCTGGAAGGGCATCTGGGGCGTCGAGCCGGGAGTTCCTGATCCGTTACCGAGGGCACGCGAGCGCGGAGGGGGCAACAGCTTGATAATGTTGAAGACGAACTCGTGCAAGTTCCGCGCGATGAGCTGGTCCACCTCGTCAAGCACCAAAAACCGGACATCTGCGCCGGATAGGCCACCGGGCGCGGTGAACAGGGCGTGGAGCTTTTGCGGCGTGCCACAAATGATGTGCGGGACGTTCTGCTGCAGAAGACGCAGCTCCTGACTGAGGTCCCCACCAGGCGATGTCGAGCCCACCCCAAGAGCGGACTTGACGCCAATAGGGCTGCCGAGATCACGAATCATCCGCTGCGCCTGGGTGGCTTGATCGACAGTGGTCGAGATCATTACGACCAGAGGCCCTCGGTGCGGTGCACGAGAGGAGACGTGCGTCACCGCGATGTGTATCGCTGGGATCACATATGCAGCGATGCGTTCCTGGGTGGGGGGCGCCTGGGCAATGATGTCCGCACCCCGCAGAAGGAAAGGCAGTGCACGCTGCTGGATTTTGTTCGGCGGACCAACGCTAGAAGGGGACAGACGAACAGATCATCACACGGCGCACGACCCCGCAAAACAGGCTATACTCACCCGAACGTGCTCAGCGAACGTAAGAGCTCCTGCGCAAGGTTGAGCTGCTCCCACTTGGTGATCACCGGGCCACCATCGCGAGACGCTCCAGACAAGCTCTCGCCCTGAAATAACCACAAGCGAGCTTAGCGTCGAGCCACGGGTACAGACGGACTGGCGGACTCACCCCAACCGAATCGCGACGGAGCAGACCGCTAACCGAGCGACGCTTGTCCCTGAAGATGGAGTCCTGTCTGCCCATAGACCCAGCGGGGGAGTCATTGCGCAGCGGCAGATCCAATGTGCCCGCGGACCACGTCCGCATGGGCGGGTTGGGCATCCGCGCGTTGTGCCGCACGTCAGGCCGCCCCGGCATGCCATGCCCCAAGGACGCGGACGCGTTCATCATCGGGGGCAGCCCCGCGGCAAGGTCGGTCGGCGGCAATCCGCCGCCCAGCATCCCGGCGTTCTGCAGCGCCCCGCTGTTCTGGATTTGTTGCGTCTGCAGCGCGAGCAGCTGGCCGACCGACGTCGTGAGCGTGTTCAGGCGGCTCGAGATGGTCGTGATGTCGTCCGAGGGGGGGTTCTGGTTCGGCGCGATGTTCGCGATCGACCCGCGCGGACCGTTCAAGGACGGATTGATGAAACCCTGGCTCGGCTGCGACGACGGGGCGAACGGATCCTTGAACTCCACCGGGGCGCTCATGCTGGAGCCGGGGCCAATGCCCGGGGTCGAGTTGAGGGCACGCTCGACAAGAATATCCAGCTTGCGATGGACATCGCCAAGGTCTCGCTGAATATCCCGGTTTGCGACCTCCAGGCGCAGGAGGCGGTCCAGAACTTCGTTGATCAGCGGAGATGCCTTCAGCTGTGCTTCGAAGCTTGTGGAAGCGGAGAACTCCAGGCTAGGGGCGAAGTGGCTACCGGAGTCGAGCGAGGACGCGGGGGAAGACGACACGAACGGGGGATGCATAAACGTCGACCTGACGCTGCTCGATTCCTGCATGACCGGCGGGGTCCCGAGCCTCTCCCTGCTCCGCATGTTCATGTTGTTGTAGAAGGAGGGGGCTGCCAGCTGTCCGTTCATCGGGATCGGACCTGAGGTCGGCCCAGGGGTCTCATCGCCATCCGGGGAGATGTCCGTCTTCGGAGAGATGTTGAAGTCGCGTCCGGGGTGTTGGGAGATGGCCGGGCCTCGATCCGTGTCCGGTTGGCGGAGGTTGGGGGAGCGGCGGTAGAGCTCGGCGGGGGAGGGAACCTGGAGGCCGTTTTCCGCGCGGCGGTCACCGTCATCTTGCTGAGGGCTGGGGGAGGATCTCACCGAACGGTAGTCCGAGGGGGAAATGGAAAACGAGGACGAGGTGCTGAGCTGGTGCTCACGGGAGACGGAGTGCCTGTAGCCGCCAAGGGGGCCGTTCACGACTCCGTCCTCCTCAGTGAGCCGCATTGCACCAGGGAAGAAAGGAGTCGAAGCGGGATTCAACGCGGGGCTCCGAGAGGGGGGATCCATGAGACGTGTACAGTATTACAGAGTGTGAATGAGATAGCACGACGACACTGCTGGGCGGCGCGATGAGCCACATCAACCAGGGCGGGGAAGCGCAGTGATCGCACCTGTGACGCCTGGAGGCCAACTAACAGAAAGATGCCATGCGAAGCAAGAGAGGGGAGGGGGCGGAGGCAGAGATGTGTCCGGCTCTGAAAGAGCGGGTGGTGGGGACGACGCAGGTTGTGAACCTCCAGTCGGCTCGAGCTGCGTTTGATTGGCCCTCATGCTTACGAAACATCAAACGGCCTGATTCTTGATTCTGGAAAAACATACGGCAGTACATGACAGACGAGGCATACGGCATACTCTGACAACAAAAGCAACGAGCGACACGGGCCCAGAAGCGGGCTGACTAGGACGGAAACGCAGAAACGAGCGATATAACGGGGAGACACCAGTCCTGGGCGTCTGAGCAACGAGCGGAGTGGGCGCTACACGGGCGCCTCTGGGACCCAGGTCCCAGCGGGGAACGTGCCTGTTCTGATCGCCAGGCAAAGTTGAATAGAATGTGAGCGGCGGTGCTTTACATACGCATCCGCGCGCCCTTCATCGCCTCGGGCACACCGACGCCGGTCGCCATCGAGAACGCGTTCTGGCGGGTCAGCGTGGGACGGCCCTTGGTGGGCTTGGGCTTGACGTCGATGACCAGCTCGGTCTTCTCGATGGTGAGACGCCTAGAAGTCTTGTTAGCTCAGTACAATGCCATGGGCCAAAGAGACTCACTTGACGCGGCCCCATTTCTTCCGGAGCCAGGAGCGGTCGTCGGTCTTCCCCAAGCCGAAGGACTCCTTCAGGATGTCCATGCTCTCGGGCATGTCGTGAACGCCCGCACCGACCTGCAGCCAGCACGTTAAATGCCGCACGACCTAGGATGTGGTACACACGACTTACCACGACTTTCTGACCACCCATCTCCCCGCCATCAAGGTTCATGGCCCGCCACGCCGCATTCGAGTCTGCAAATGTGACTACAGCGTAGTGGCGACCTTCCTCCTTCTTGCCAAAGCGCGGCTTGGGCAAATATTTGGTCGGAACGCAGATGCCCAGAGAGGCGCGCATACTGATCAGGATGATCTTGCCGCACTGTTCGAAGAATTTGGCCACGTCCGCCTCGTCGAGGTCAGAACGGATCTTCGTGACAAGTTAGTGGCATCACAAGGGCGGAAAGAAACTGAACACACATTTCCTACGTAGACGGTGGCAAAGTTGGCTAAGTTGCGGATGTGACGCTCGTGTTCGGCCTCCTGTGCGGCGGAGGCCGCTGTGGCCGCCTTGGTGGTCTGGGAGGCTCGTGCGGCAGCGGCGGCTTGCTTCATGCCCTTCATCTTCCCCTCGCGCTGGGCCGCTGCGTTCTTGGCCGGGTTACCGCGAGCATTGACGCTGCTCACTTTCTTCCGTGGTTGGACATCCGGGTGCGAGTACTGACGGTGGTTGTTGTGAGACGGGCCGGGCTGCTGGGAGGGAAGGAAGTGAGGAGATGGAACGAGGATGTGGTCAACGCGGGTCTTACCTGGGCCGCGCGAGCGGTGCGAGCAGAGGCCCGAGAAGAGATGGTGGAAGACGTAGGACAGCGATATATAACCATGTCGAAGATAATATGGGAAGATCTAACGGTGAGAAAGGTCTGAAGGAATATTGAAACGGTTTTGTGGCTATTGAGCCGCTTGAGGGTCTTGAGGCCGGGTCTTGAGGGTGTCTTGAAGGAGTCGAGGAAATGGAATGCGATGGAGAAGAGGGTGGGTAGCACGACGGGGTTTATAAAGGTCTCTTGGGAGCTTTGGGAGCAAGCGCTTTGCTGACATGAGACAGCCCGTCAGTTCAACAGAAGGATCCTTTTTCAGAAAGAGCCAGAATTTTTTGGCGGACGGACAATGAACTTACGGGACAACCGAGTCCCATAGTCAACAGACAACAGTGCCAATACGCCAGTCACGTGACAAACCGCTTGTAGGATGAGTGACGGAAAGCGCCCGTCATCTGGTGTTTGACCACACAACGTCTTCCATCGCTTTACCCGCTCTCCACGCGGGCGGAACCTGACAGAAGAACCTTTCAGAAACATCATGGTGTCCACTCAGGGAACAGCTTACCGGGCCATCGTGCGGGAGGTAAACCGGGCGGTAGGTGCTTTCTTGGCTCTTCCTCGTTTACACAATCTTATACTACCGGCCGAGGTCAGTCGATCTATCCCCGTGCGACAAGGCCAAAAGTCGTCTCGCAGTATGTGCGCGCCGTTTTCGAAGAAAATACGGCCACGAGGGATGTAGAGAAGTTTGGGTTCGGCATGCGCAACGCAGCTACGTTCCTGCGTGCACAACGGATGCACAAGGTGCGTGACCGATTCTTTTTCTCTTGACCACGCTTCACCCACACCTCGCTCTTTCGCATCGCAAGACACTCCTGGAGCGTTATAATCCCTTACTCGGCCTCTCCGTCGAAGAACGGGTCAAGAAAACTGCGAACCGTGTCGGCCTCGACATGCCCGTTACACCGAAGGACGAGGAGTGATTCAGTGCTTCTGCGCCCTGGATAGACAGCCTCACCTGAAGCCATCTATCTCCGTACCACACACCCATCCCTCCTCACGCTAATCTGTTCTCTGCGGCGCCCTCCATGTTCATGATCGGTTGCGACCAGCTCTTCTGGTGTGATCACTCAATGCCAGCATGACTGTCATAGCGGTCAAAAGAAGTACATTTTGGACCGACGCGCCGAACCAGAGTAGTATACAGGTGATGTCGAGGGGAAGCGAGAGCGAGGAGAACTGGTGTCCGGTGGACGCGACGAGATTGCACGATGTAGATCAGTCTGTTGCCTCTCTGTAAAGACGACGGAGAGATGTTAGTGGCAGCGACGGGTGTCAACGGAAGGAATAGACTTATAATATATAGGACGTTGTTACACCTAAAGTAGCAGCGGTCAACAGGGTGCACGAATCGAGCGAAGAAGTACGAACCTGATGAACACCTCCCCCAGCGCGCCGTTGGACTTGCCGTCCTGAAATTCCTCCGTGTTGGCGAGCTGAAGCACTGTGAGTTCGCGTCGCATCTATGTGATCGATATTTGCGTACCTGAAGGTTCATATAGCCATCCGTGCTGACGAGGAAACCCTTGTATTCGAGCCCCCACTTTAGGCGAACATAGACAGGCTTGCCCGTGAGCTCCTGCATGAATGGCTTGGGGTTGACGGGGCTGACCTGCGGCGGGGTCAGCGCAATTCTGCAGACAGATCGCTCGCGATACGCACTGTAGACATGGTGCTGCAACCGAGAAGCGGGGTGGGGAAGCGGGAGGGGGGGAATGTGGAGGGCACCAGAGGCACAAGACGCAGGGACGCGCGCACTGTCCGGAACCACGTGCGGAGTCGCAAAATGATCGCGCTCCCGTTGACAGACGTCCGAGTCCCAGGGCGTCCCAGGCGGGGACCTCCTCGACGCGCGCATATAAAGCCCTGTAGCGCCCCCCTCCGGGGCACCCTTCGCCCCGCCCGCGCCTCTTTCACCCCCCCCCACACCCTCCCCC
>FTLJ01001093.1:0-13609 GCA_900155495.1 Porogramme epimiltina
GCCCCTGCCCCCCGCCCCCCTCGCCGACGCGGCCGACGCGAACACCCTCACCCTCCCCTGCTTGCGCTTCCCCGCCTACCCGCCTCTCGGCATATCGCACCCCCTATCACCACCTGCGCGCAGTGCAGCCGTTGCTCTCGCCACTTCCAGCACCCCGTGCGGCGCGCTGCGGGCATCCTGAGCCCCTAGCAGCCCCGGAGCAAGCGGGGAACGCGCAGTTAGGGGAGAGCGCAGGGCGGCGCCGTCCATCGCGCCTCGACAATCACTGTGCTGGGGTGCTCGATCGTGCGCAGCCGCCCCGGGGCGTGCGAGCTCCTGGCGCCGCCGCCCGACGCGTTCCCAGCGCACCCTAGGCGGAGCTCGGGGCTCAAGCTGGGGATGGGCAGGGAAGCAACTCAGCGAGGCGGCCCGGGACGCGCCCTCCGCACCTAGGAGATCCCCGAGGGCCCTCTCGACAGAAGCACGAGTGCGTCGCGCCAGCGTTCGGGGTGGGATGCGAGCTGCGAGCGTGCCTGCAGCAGCACCTGCGTCTCGCTCGCTCGCTGGTTTGCGCGCGAGACGGGCCGCCTCTGGCTGTCAGGCCGCCGCCACTGGACCGCAGGACGCGCGAAACGCGACGACCGTCTGCTGTGGACGACGGCGCCGCGCCGGCGCGGGCCGCGCCTCGTCGTCATCGTCGAAATCGGCTGCCCGCCTCCCGGGCGGGACAGGACGTGGGCCCGCGAACCGCGGGGGTGTCACGACGTATGGCGGCGGCGGAGGCGCAGCTGTGGTGCATGGAGGATCTGCCGAGCGCGCCGCTCGCCGTTGCTCGCCATCCCCCCCGGGCCCTCATCCGGGCCGCGACGGCGGGTGCGTCGGCTGCTGTCGCGCGCACCACACTCCTCGTATGCACCCGAGGACGCACGAAACGCGGCGACCATCTGTTTGTGCGCCACAGCGCGGGGCGGGATGTCGCCTTGGTGGGCGGGGCATGCTCGTCGAAATCGGCTGTCGGGCGTGGAACTGGGCGGGGCACGCCGCCGTTGCGCTGATGTCGGGGTGTCGGGATGGTGAGAACGCGCGCGCGTGCCCTGGCGGGCCGGAGGATATGGGAATCGGGGAACGGCGCGCGGGTGGGAGGCTATTGTGGGTGGTGCGCTGGCGTGCGCCGGCGCGCTGGACGTCGCGTGTGAGTGTTCCTTTCTTCCGGGAGGGGGGTTATGTTTGCTCTGCTGTTCGGGCTGACGTTAGTCCGTAGCGAAGATGCCTCAAGTCGGGGCTGCAAGGGGAGCGAAAGGGACGAGGAGGCGAAACGCGATGGGGTGCAAATTTTTTTCGGCTACGTCGAGGTGTGTGTGTTGGTGCCCCCCCATCGCTGTACCTTGTCTAATGTTTGGGCGGGCCGACACAAGACCAGAACGGCACAATAGACCGTCTCCATGGTCCCCATCGCCCTAACTGGAATTTTCTGGGCCCCGCGTCGCCCGGCGGGGGGTGCGTCGGTGAGCTACGCGTCCTTCGTTCTCCCACAAGCTAGCACCCCCGCCCACAAACGCGCCAAGAAACCTACCCCTCGCCGCGGCCGTGTCTCGAAACCTAGATCATAGTGCACCCGGTGCTGGCCCCCGAGCCTTCACCGACGATGAACGTTCTGCGGCCTCTCATCTCCCATGTCAGTTGAAGCCCCTCACCGCCCAACCAGCCCATATCCGGAGAAATCCCCCTACCTCCTCGCGGCTACAACGGCAACACGCCTCCCATCCCCCTCTTCTGCCCGCCGCGCGTCGCGCTCAAAGGAGGCGGGAGCAGTGCCATCGTCGAGCACCTCGATCCGCGCCTCTCATCCCCATCCAGCGCCCCGGAATAACCCAGCGCGACGCCCCCACCCTCCTGGCCTAGGCGGCGGCCGGGTCGAGTGTGGTCGCCGTCCAAGCCCGCGTGGAAATTCTAACCCTCCAAAACGGGCGCTTATTCGCAACCGAGCGCAGAGGGCGCGCCCCGACCCCCCACCGGCCGCTCGCGGGGCCCCATCGGTGCAGTGCTTCGGCGCCGAGCGACGTGTACAGCGGAAGGGGCGGCAGCGAGGTCGTTTCCCGCCCGGCGATCAGAATGACACCCGGGAGGTCGCGGTCGAGTGATCGGGGCGCGGACGCCAGCGTTGGGCGGGCCGTTGGGGACGTGCTACACCCTGCAGGTACGCCGCGCGCCTTCTGGAGGGTCGTTTGGTGCCGACGCTGCTCCAGGCCGCTCGAAGAGGCCCTGGAGGCATCCCCCACCCCGCGGCCGCGACGGCGTTGCTGGCGTGCCGCCGAATAGATTGGACGCCGGCGGGTCTTCACGGCCTGTGCCCTCCCCTGGCCGACGAGCAGCGTATCGTCGAGACTTCCCGACGAGAAGATGGTCTAGGCGGCACGAGGAGGGGGTGCAGCGTGGGGCGCCGCGAACACGGCGACAACACCGCGCTCAACAGACTAGAGGCCGACCTCCGACTCCAGGCCGGTGTCGACGTCACTTCCGTGCTCCTACCCACGCAAAATTGCCTTGGGAAGGGCACGCGGTGTCGAAGGAGGCCTCATGCCGGCGGCGGGGGGCGCGAGGTCGTTCCCAGGTGTGCGAGCGCAATCATCCCCGCAGGCTCGCGCTTAACAGACTAGACACCGATCCCCATCCCCCCGCGACTTCCAAGACGTCGCCCTCCCTCTCTCCGCCCCCTTCAGGGCCGCAAGACCGCTCGACGACGTTGGCCCCTTGCCCTGGCCGCACCAGGGGGCGATCGCAGCACTATCAATACGCCCACCGGGCACCCCAAGACCCCACCCGGACACCTCTCATGCCCCGCCACGGACGGCATCAGCCAACGCCCCCACGTCCGTCACCCAGCGTCCCGCCACCGTCTTACTCGGCCCCGGCGCACAAGCACTTTCTGCCACACGTAGAGCCAGGGCACGCCCGTGCGGGGGGAGTCCTACCCCTCGCGCGCGGGCGACGGCGCGGAGGGCCGGTCGGGGCGCCCACGCCCGTCACGTCGCTGTCGCGGCTCGGCTGGCGCCCGCCAGGCCTGCCCGCCTTCGCGGCGTGTGCCATTCGGGGAGCTGTGACGGGCCTTCGCGGTCGTGTCGCGAGCATGCGGTCGTGGAGCACGGTGAGTGGTCTTTCTGCACGCGCGCGACTGGTCTCGCCCGCCGTGGGCTGCGGGTCGGGGTGGCGGCGCTTGTGTCACCGCCCAATAGAAGGGGCGGGGCGGGGCGGGCGGGAGTGGGATCCTCTCGCGGGGGCCTTGGCGGGCTCGTCTGGTTGGCGCGAGGATGGCGGTGGCCGCGCGGATGGGAGCGGCCGGCTGGCTATGCTGCGACTGCAGCCGTCCGGATTGATGAGAAGCCGCGAACGCTGCTCAGACTCTCCGCCCCCGTCGCGCCCTCCGTTCAGCTTCTCCCCGTTTATTGTCGAAGTCGATGGGGCTGCCCACTGAGCCGAGTAGTGGAGCGGGGGGTGGGATGGGGAGGATGTGCATCCTGGGATCCTGGGATCCCAAGGACCCCCGCCGGCCGCGGCTTCGCAGACCTGTAAAGATGGGATTCGATCACAATTACGATTGAGACGTGGGGTTAACCAGTCTCTGGGGACCTTCGCGGAGATGGTGGCTCGGCTCCGGACCATTTTCCTCTGCTGTGATGGATAGAAGGCGGCAATTGTGAGGGAGAGTCCGGGGAGGGGGACTCCGACTCTCGCTCAAACATCTGAAGGCGGAAAGAGGACGCCTCCAGTGTTTGTGGTCCAGACAGCCTTCTGCGACTCCGGACGTTTTGTTGCGGTAGCTGCCCGCGCGCTCTGCTCACACGCCTTCGTCCAGACAAGTCGATCCAGGACGACCACACCGCGTTCTCTGTCACCTCGTGAGTGCCCTCCGCTCTCCCGGTAGCGACCCACTTGACTCACCAGCTGCTCCCGCAGGCCACCTGAGAGCGGATTGCATCGCGAGGCGTTAGAACTCTGTCAGAATATGCCATATCGGCGACCATACAAGTATGCGTTTACCCTCGTATACATGTCGCATTTCTCAAATGGGGCTTGTTAGATCCGCCTGCACCCGGAGGGTCCTCAATGCTCAGCATCCCGAGGCTTCCCGGAAAACCCTCTTCCGCCATCAAGAAGTTCAATAACGCACCACGGCCGGTGTGCCCGACCGCGAACTCGTTGGCTTTGGACGACTGCGTCACACACAGCGCCACATGCGGCGGGGAATGCCGCCGCCGCCGCCGCGGGAAGCGGCGGCGGGTTGTTCCACATTTGAAGTGACGTTCGGAATGACGGTCCCTTGCCGTTGCCATGCTTTAGAGAGCGTGGCGCCGTTTTCTGAGGGGACGTTCTGTTGTTCTCGTGCAGCCGCCGCTGGACGGCTCATTCCGGAAATATTCTGCAAAGAATACGTTATGGATGTACGGCGGCGCGAAGATCAGACTCACGCACGCGCATCCGCGCTCTCTGCCACCGCTCGCTGGAGCGGGCAGTCCGACGTCGGGCGCGCGAGAGCTGCGGCATCGCGAGTGTTGCGTTTTTTGCGGCATTATTCACTCTTCGCGTTTCTCCGCACGCTCTCTCCTCCCGTTCCCGATCGGAGGCATCCCCGGCGCAGACCGCACGGTTCTCTTTCCCTTTCGTTTTCCGCTCTGTATCCGGCCGGACGTGCCAATCCGCAGCGATGTGATGCATATGCTGTGTGCCACGCGCACGCCCGCGAGGGAGCGTACGATGCCTTTGGCAGGCGACTGGACACGCCCGCGATATAGGACGAGCACCAGGGGTGTGCGAGATTGGCGAGATGTCGCTGGGCCGGGTGCCGAGTTAGTCTATATGACAAGGACAGCTGTCGGAGCACCGTCCCGCGCCGCTGAGTGCTGGGGGCCTTCTGAGTGTTAGGCGGACTTGGGCACGGCCGCCGGCAGGGCCTTCCGCGGAGCTCGAGTGCGCCAGCAGCTGGCTGCGCGGGCGGGCGGGGGGCTGGGGCCTGCGCTCGTCAGCCGTCGCACCCGGGCGTGGTTTGACTCGGACAGCTCCTTCCCGCCGAACCTTCCAGTAAGCCGCGCCCGTGCCCCCGGCGACTCTGTCTGGGCTTTGCACGCGCGCGTATTCGGCCAAGCCCAGCCCGTTGGTGGAGTGTCGTGACGAGCCCTGGGATTGGGCGGGCCGTTGCGTGGATTGTTAAGACGTAAGAGTGCTTAGGGCCGCGATAGGGAGGCGGCGCGTCGTAGTAGGATTCGCGGTCGCTCCGCGTGCTGCTGTGGTCCCGATGGTCGCGAATGTGGTGGGCTCGCGGGCGTGTAGGTGCTCGTCATTACTGCCGCACGGTCTGACCCCAGCGGGAGCGGGCACAGCAGGCGAGCCCTGGCCGGAGCGTGGGTACCGCAGGCCTATACTCGTCTTTGCGTCCTAGTTGGATCAGCACCCGGCTGAGATCTAGTGTTCAGCGACGGTGACGGGACCGCGGGGTTCGACCGCGGCGTCAGTTCCTCATTGATATCGTGCCAGGAGGGCCCTCGCACGCTGTTGGGCTGTCGTGCCAGCTGTTCACTCTCCTGCTTCGCTGAATTATGAGCCGTCTAAACACAGATCACGGGTGGGTGCTCAGTGGTCCTTTGGTCTGTTCACGTACCTATGTCGATGTCCCCCTTTTCCATCTGCGCAGCTTTCGTCCGTACAGGAGATGCACGAGATACAATCACCTACTGCGCCAACTGCTCCCAATGTTAAACTTGGGCCCGATCCTACTCCCCTGCGCCTTATCGCTGTTGCTGTCTGTCTAGGCACTGACAGCTGGTCAGCAGAAGGGGAGTTAGTCCCGCACCCCCCCTCCCCTCAGGGGAACCCTGCCCGCCTTTTGCTCTAACCTTTACCACATCTTTGTTGGGGCGTTCCACAATGAACGCCGATCCTGAGCGCTGCCCGGACCTTCTCCAGTACAGCGTGGGGCTAGGGGCGGCAATGGACCAGCACTCTCTCACAGTATCGCGAGTGCGCCTAGGATTGGGTTACCGACCATCGCTGGCCCCACTCGCCCTCCCGAACAGAGTCGGCGGCCTCTCTTGCAGAGCCTCCCGAATCGTTGTGGCGTATAAGGTCAGATCATATGGCTGCAGCGAGGCAGTACGTCACGGGGCGCGTGCTTCCCATGGCTCGGCCGTGCACTAAAGGGACTAGTCGCTCCTATCGCACGCAGGCGCGTCCGCCCTGTGGGGTGCGCAGTGGCTCAACCTTCTGCCGCGAACCTCAGGTCCCGCGTGTCCTTCGTGCCCGCGGCTTGTATTACACATCGACCTTGTCCAGAGGGCCGTCCTAGGCCCGCATTGAAAGGGAGAGGAGCAATCGGTGTGGATGGTCCACAGATACGTGATCAGAGGCCGGCGGTGAGTATTACCAATATAGAAGGTTTCTTTCCGCACGAGCGGGGATGCGGGGAAGTCTGCATGATTTCGAAGCTTTGCGGCCTCGCCGCGCCGCGCGAACGCGCACTCGTTTCAGGATGAGGTGCGGTGTGGATTTGTGTGCACCACGGACGCAGTTGCCGCCCGTTGACGACCATTGCGTAAACCGCGGAGTGGAACTTCATTGATGACGACGGAGGGGAGGACGCGCCCGCGGGAATCTCAAACTTGTCCACAATCCGATGCTGAGGGCTGGGGGTGGATGTGCACATGAGCGGGGATCTTTGGGGCTTTCCTTTTTACCTCGTGTGGCTTGGATTTTCTCGGGATTAGCCTGGAATGTCGATTTTTCGCCACCGAACATGCTTATTCGGGAACGCTCCCTCTTTGTGGCGCTCGATGAGGAGCTCCTGGACGATAACGCCAATTTTATGAAAGCACCGTGATCTGCGCGCATTACGATCATCGTGAGCTTGTCCTTTACCCGAGGATATATCTGTGGTTACTCATATTCCTTGTTTCCTTCTGAGCCTGCCTCGGGTGCGTTTGCGGCTGAGTCTTCAACATATACCGCTGGGCTGACGCTGTGCTATAAGAGTTTAGTGACCGAACAGGCACAACGAATAATAATTTTAATACCTGATAATGGCGGTATTACTGTGTTGAACCATACGTGGATATTGCAAAGCCTCGTAACTTGAGAGGTTGGGGCAAGAATGGAGAAAACGTGCACCGCCACGTTGTTTACAAAATTGATAGACGCCGGCCTCAAATGTGTCATTCATTTCGTCTATCGGCCATCCCTCGCCGCCTTCTTCATCTTGAACTGTCCTGGCAGTGTTGACGCATCTCGAGGGCCTCAATCTTAACCAGGCGATTGATCAATTCAACTTTAGCTGCAGATGCCGCGAGTATACGTGTCTTTCTGGTGCGCCATTCATATGATTCATCGGATGGTTCAAAGCTTCGAGCTATCGCCGCCTGTGGTGCGGCGCACCGCTCACAACATAAACATCTCGTTCCGTAGTGGCGCTGTGGGTACCATTATCTCTGATCTGTCCATCTGCGAAGTCTGACTTCCTGCATTGTGCACAGACTCGCCGCCGTACGTCCTAGAGTGTTCCCATCTGCCCGGAGTTTTATTCCAAGTTCGCTACCAATACTGCGTTCCCTTGATGACTGGTGTGGCCGCGGCGACCGAAACCTGCCTGGTTGAGGGGCTGTGGGAATAGGAATACGCATCCCACCACTGGCACGGATTCTTCGACTCTCTTTGTCACCGGAGCGAGAATAGGTCACATACCCGAGTCATCCCAAGCTCCTCGAAGATGGACGCGGCGCTTGTGTGCCTGACGTGCCTTGTACTCTCGTCCGAGGCGTTGCTGTCCTCGGGACTCGGATCTTCGTGACCAGCACCACCCGCCGCTCCTGAGTTTGACGGTAGGCCGATTGTTGTACGTTATACCATGATCAAGTTCCCTGGTTCCATTTGCTCACGCTTTCGTCTCAGGTCTTCGCGCTCCTCGAAGGAGAAGGAAACCCCGGATGCCTGAATGATCGTATTTGTGTGGCTCAGAGTCGGTAAGAGAAGCTCCGGGAAAGGCGAAGTTGCGTTCGACGCCCATATTTGGTCACTTGTTCCCATGTCCGGGCCGGTAGGCCCGGTGCGGGCTCGTCCGAACGTTCTCCTTCCAAGGCTCACTAACTTTGAGCTCTATCATCGATCGAATCGAGTGCTATTTGTGAGTTCTGGTTCTATCCGCCCAGGTACCTTCGAAGACCTCTCGTAGAACTCTCTAGAAGTCATGGTCATTATGAAGAGACCGGCGCAAGCAACGCCCCGCATTCATGTTCACGGTGTGTGGACAGTTCTCGCGAAACATATGCCTTCTTGACACCGTTACGTCTCGCATGATCCTTCTTTTTAGATCCCTCTCCCATCCTACCCGAGGTGCCCCGCGTCGCTAAGGGGGAAGTCGTCTGTCTGCGCTCAGACGATCTGAATGTTCGTCCCGCATTATCGGGTAAGCTCCTCAACGGATAGAAAATCGGTTCGCTAATATCAGCACTAAACGTCTGACTTTTCTGGGCAGAAACCCTGGAATGTCAATCAAAGATGGACCTGTGCGGCGTCGTATCTTCGTCTGATTTTGCACGCGCGATGCAGCAGAGGATGCATGCCCGGGAGCATCGAACTCCCAGATGTGACTTGCGTTGGCGAGCGATGCTCGCGCCGGGGCATCTGTTAGTGGATAGACGAGCGAACGCAGAAGGCCGCGCGGTATGCCGCATCCTGTGAGCGATGATTCCTCCACGCCGAAATCTTCGTCCAACTATCTCGCGCGCGGGCTCCATCACCCCCGTGCGCGGGGCGCAACACCTTCCCAAGGCTCGGCCATTCGAAGGCTGATGATGTGTGGGCGCACGCCCTACGGATGGCTGTTCCGCTTCCCACGGCCGCCGCGTAGCCACCCAATGGAGCGAAACGCCGTCGCGCATCGTCTATGAGGATCTGTGGGCTCAGCGCGAATGACGAGTGCGCTCCTAGCCCGCGGAGCCCCTATCTGGAGAAGCTGTTGTCCTGCAGCCCCGCCTCCCCCCCTCTCCCGCCCCCCGCCCCTCTTCTCCTCGGAAAAAACGCCGTTCTCCCGCGGGACTGCGCCGCGTGCCCCGTCCACACAATACGGGCTGCCAGGGCGACACACGCTCATGTCCCTCGGAGCGCGGATTACTGGGCCCCACACGGGTGAATAGCCCGTAATCATGCGCCCACTGTCATTTCATCTCGCCTACGGCGCAGTGCAGTGGCGATTGAGTAGTGAAAATGATAACGTTGACAATGTTCCGCGCCCCCGGACGCGGCCTTCCCTTCTCGAGAGCGTGCTCGACAGGGAACTTGAACTCCAGTGTCCCACCCCGCCCGATCCAGGCCCCACGCTCCCTGGGCTAGCCGATATCGTCCCCCATGACGCGCCAGGCTGCAGGAGAAGGACGCCGCCGCCCGCGCGATGGCGCCGCGCCGCCGGCATACAAGGTTGCGTCGCGCCGCGCTGGTGCAGAATCCGTCCGCGGCTGACACGCTGCTGAACTCTAAGCCGCCACGGCGGCGGCGCGTCGCGCTGCCACGCCCGCAGGCACGTGCCTCGAGGGGGCGCGTGGCGCGCTGCGTCCTCGAGGATGCGTGGCTCCCATGCATGCGTGCGTGGGTGCGTGGCGCGGCGGGGTGGCGGGGTGCAGGCTCTGTCGACGGGCGCGCTCGTGTCTCGTTTCGGACGATCTATCACGGTTCGTGCCTCCCAGGAATAAGGGGTGGTAAAGCTGCGCCCCTTTTGCGAGGGTGATTTGGTATCCATTATTCTTTGGTTTGGTGGGTAATAATACAGAGCGTTAACGTTACATATCGATAGAGTTGAGAGCGCATAAGAGCGACAGAGGGGGAGGAGGGGGCAAGGAGGGGGAGAGAGCGGGAGAGCGTGCATAGGAGAGCGAGCAGCGATCAGCGAAGACACCGAACATAAGGCAAATAACGACGCTGGGGCGAAAGCGAGCGGATAACGATAATTTAAGCAGACCATAAGGCGTGCGCGCCGGGGGCGCACGCAAGGGCACACGAGCGAGTCAGGGCGGACGACCAAGGGGAGAGCGGGAGCAGGGTCCGGACGCCGCGTGAGTGCGCGGGCGGATGGGGAAGGCGTCGAGAGACAGATGGGGGCGGCCGCGGCGGGGACGGGAGGGGACCCGGAGGCGAGGGCGTGGGGGGGCGCGACCGGGGGAGGCCCGGTGTGGCGTCAATCACGGGACAGGCCGGGCGACAAGCGACGACGCCTGCCACGCCGCGCCCCTTCCCCCTTCGCGTCTTCGCTTCCTTGCCCTTCCCGACGTCCGCTTCTTTTCGTCCGCGCGCGCTGGGGAAGGGGCCGCAGGGCTGGGTGGGTGGGAGGGGGTGCGCGCGAGGGGGAGAAGGCACAGGCTGAGGGGCTCGGCGCTCACCGGCGCCCGGGCGAGCCGCGCTGCGAGGAAGAGGGGGAAGAAGAGGAAGAAGAGCCTGAGGCCGGGGGCGAGGGCGGCGAGGGGGAGGGCGAGGGGGACGCCGCGGGGGCGCGCTGGAAGGCGGCCGGGCGGAGCGTCGCCGGCGGGTGGAGGCAGTTGCACCCCGGAATGGTGCACGCGCGCTGGCGGCGTGCGGCCGCGGCCTCGTCTTGCACGAGCGCGCGGCCGCGCGCGGGGTAGGTGTCGGACTGGGAGCGCGAGCGGACGGGCGAGCCCGCGGGGGCTTGGCGGGGGCTCGCGGGGGCGCCGTCGAGAAGCGCGGAGACGGCGACGTCGTCGCTGCCGTCGGTGAAGGACGAGTACGACGACGCGGCGGAGGGGGACGCGCTGAGTGCGTAGTAGGGCGTCGGGGGCGTGGCGGGGTCGGGGGAGCGGTACGCCATGGGCGGGTAGGGCGCCTGCGCGTGCCCGCTGTACGCGAGCCCCGGCGGGGGCGGGGCAGCGTCGCGGTGGTTGCGGTAGTGCCGGCGCATGTTCGAGTTGACGCTGAACCGGCGGGTGCAGCCGGGGTACGGGCATTGGAACGCTGGTGGCGGGCTAGTGTGAGCGCGGGTGGGCGCATGAGGGGCGAGACCGGCACTCACGCTGCGCGCCCGTGTGCGAGTTCATGTGGATGAGGAGGCTGCTGGGGCGATTGAAGCGGCGATGGCAGATACCGCACCCGTGCCGCCTGTCGTCATCCGGAGGGCACTCTTCTGCCGTAAGAATATATGTGGGGTATTGCTGGAGGGCCTGGTGCGAGGGGTTACCGCGGGTGTTTGGGAGCGCAGTATGATACGGGAAGGCGAGCGAGCGCGGGGATGTCCCTCCACGAGCGGGGAGCTGGTTGCTGAAGTACCGTCCTGCCAGTTCGTGTCCAGAGCTTGCAGCGGGGGATGGCGCAGCCCGCATAGCTCCGTCCGAGAGTGAGGCAGTCAAGGGGGGTGGAGAGTGAGCGGGGGTGGAGCTGAAACAGGGCTCGCGATGCGGCCTGCGCGGTTCTTGGCCATGGCGCGGGGGGACCTGGACGGAGATGGTTAGCGGCTGTGCGGGAAGAGGGGGGGTAGTGCGCGTACAACGAAGGGGGGAGGAGGGGGGCTGGGCTGGGCGTTGCTTTCCGAGCGGGGGGACTCTCGCTGGAGCGATTCGAATGTAAGGTCTATTTGGGGTTCTGGTTGAGACAGAGGGGGCGCGCGGGATGCAGGGGATACCACGCACCAGAGAGCATCTCGCGGATGCCAGGGAGGGTCGGGCGATCCTGTTCGGTTGAGGAGCCAGGCATTGTGGCGCGAGGGTCGAGCGGTGGGCGGGAGAAAGCGAAGGGACCGGGAAGGCTATGACGGTAGGGAAGCCTGGTCAGGCCCTCCGGCACGAAGGGGGTTATATAAGTGACGAGCGCGCGCAGTGGCCTTCGACATCAGGTGAAGATCACTATCATCCAGTGTTACTCGGCCGACCTAGTGTCCGCTTTGGGGCGCGGGAACGAGACTATATATTCGTGAGAATTAGACGAACACTTCGCCGTCCGGCGAACGCCAGGCGCGGGCGCACCGCCGCCCGAGCCCTTGTTCCCAAAACCACGTATCACGATCGGTCTCTGCTCTCCTGCAGCGCTCGACAAGGCGATTTTGGAACGCAGAGTCCACGAAGAAGGATTCGCGGGGCACTGGATATGCGATTCACCACCATCTCCGAGTGAGAGCGGGCGCATAAGCGGCCGCGTGTGCATGTCTAAATGCGGAAAAGCGTCAGTGGGTTTGCAGAGTTCTTGCCCGTACCCGGGAGTTTCTGCAGGGCAATCAGCTCGCACAGGCGGCGATTGGCTGGAATGAGCTTCTGCGACGGGATGATGTAAACGCAGCGAGAATCATGAAGTCCTCCGGCGCGGCGGGTCGGAATGCGCAATTATCGAGGGGTCGAGCCCACGAGGGCACGGCCGGGCCCATCCATCAGCAAGGCCTGTAGTGCTGTGTGAGCGGATAGCTAAAGGGACCCCAGACAGCTGGGGGCTTGCCACAGAACAGAAGGGCGAACACCCATCAGCTAGGAGCGCATCCGAACAAACCGATGGCGCATCCCCGCACGGGTTAGGGATGGGGTGCGGATATGGGAGATCGGGATTCTGGCACTGGAAAATGTTAGAGATCCACGGAGGCTGTATTGCCCGCATGCTCACATGTTTGCCCGCGCACGCCGGGCCGGCCCGCAGCACGAGCGCGCGCGCGCGGGGACTGTCGAGATCGCGCTCGCACAGCATCGGCGAGCATCGCCATCGTGCCCGTCTTCGCTGATGGGAAACACGCGCAAACGCAGGACAAAAAGATAGGGTTCGTATAGGGTTTCCCCCGCGCGCAGCCCGCAGGGGTCGGGGGGCGCGCGGGGATGCCGCGCGGGGAATTGGGTCCCTCGCGCGAGCGTCGCCCGCCCGCTGTCGCCCAGCGGAGAGGCAGCGGAGGGGCCGACCTGCGCGCGCAGGGCGCGGCATCGGCCGCACGCGCGAGGGCGGCAGGGAAGGGCGCGCCGGCTGGCAGACGGCGGCCCCATGTGACAGGCGCGAGAGCCCCGGCATCTCAGTAGGTTGCCGGGCGTTTGGTGAGGGCGCATCGGGGCCTCCGTCCGCCTTCGCTCGCCCTCACTCCCTCGCAGCCCACGCGCGATTCTTCCGACACCGGAGGATGCCCCTGCGCTTCCCGCCCGTCCTAGAGGCTCCCTAGTACACATGAAGCGCTGCGCAGAAGGCGGCCAATTTGTGGGGACCCCCGGGACCGGCCTCGCATGGCGCGATGATCCTGAGCAAGCTCCGTCGGCGGCCATGTAGCGGTGTGGCTCGCGCGCCGCGCCACGGCGCGCGAGCCCGCCCCCTAATGGAGCTCCCCACCGTCCTCCACTGCGATCACGAGGGGTACGTGCCTCGGGAGCCCTCTCAGAAACCCTATCGGAGATATGCTCAATGAACGCGACCCTGGCGTGGGGCGGGCATGAATCGTATCGCGACGCGAGGCCAGGCGGGCAGATTCCATCTCTGTGCGTTGGCAGCACCATCAGCCCGCCACCCCCGCCACGTTGGTGGTGGCATGGCGGGCCGCCCCCCCCCCCCCGCCCCTCGCCCGCCGCGGCCCCAACTCTGGGAGAGGAGGGTGCTCCCCCCCCCGGCATCCCCCTCGGGGTACTCTCGGGCG
>FTLJ01001095.1:0-17987 GCA_900155495.1 Porogramme epimiltina
GGACGAGGGAGGGACAAGGGGCGGAGGAGGGGGAGGGGGAGGGGGAGCGACGGGGGGAGGGGTGTGTGGGTGTGACGGGGGAGAGGAAAAGGCAAGAGTAGGCGCACAGGTTGAGCTTGTGGGTCCATGACCCCCACCCGCCCTTTGTTCTGTATTAGATCCGACCCCCGATCCCACAAACACACAGCCGTTTCTCTCTGTGTGCCCCTCCGCCCCTCGCAACAGACCCGTCGCCACGTTTGTAATCCCCTGCCAGTCCCGCTCGGCAGCTGCATATATTTTTGCGGGATTTACAACGGGACACACAACCGCCGCGGGTGCACTCGAGTCGGGGTCGAATAGTGTTTGATGTGGTTTATCGGACTTTCGCGCGAACCGAGAGACTAACCGAAACTGTCCTGGGGACACTGATCCACGGGCGATAATCCATAACAAGCACCTCTGGGGACCCATCGATCCCTGAGCGACGCTTGGGCCAGGCAGGGCGGACAACAAGGCGTTGATCTGGCCTGTAAGTAATCGCATGGGCATTAGGCTCCACTACACCCCGATTATTGGTCCACCAATCGGTAGTGCGGCTGGCCAATCCATCTTGTACGTATGCCGTACGTACACGCCGCACTTATCTTATAAATACCCCGCTCGAAGGCGCAATCTGATATATATGGAAGGTGCCGCCGGGATCGCTCGGCGCCGGCCTCGCTGATTGGTCGCTGATGACGACCATTGACGTCCCCCGCGGGCCAAGTCCGCGCTAAGCCTCTTTCGGCAGTAACACGCACACATGCACCGTCCACGCAAGCTGATCAACCTTTGATGTCCTCCCTGGACCGACGCCCTCGCTAACATATAGTACATCCGTTCCGTGCGCGGCTCGTCCGGCCTCAGGGTCTTGCTCTCCGCCGCCAGGGCTACTTGAGGGGGCTGAACGGCAGCGGCTCCAGGACGATCGCGTCCATGAGCATCGAGTACTCTGCGGTCTGGGCAGACCGCAGCGCCAACAACAACTCTAAGCGACACCATCATACCGCTCCGTGGAAGATGTCGACGCACCTTCGAGACGGTCTCCGACCAGCCGTCCAACGCCCACGCCCTCTCACGCGTGTCCTTCCTGCTCTGGAGGTCTCTGTGCATGCACAAGGGACAAGCGGATCAGTGACGTGATCGGCACACACATCGAATGGCGGGGTACGACGCACGGGTACTGCCACATATGGTGCACTTGGTGCAACCGGCCGACTTGCGAGAACCAGGCTCCAACAGGTGCAACAAACTTCCGGCGTGCCTCGATGCCCTTCCGCCTGTCATCAGAGCATCAGTCCCGCTCCACACTCCCGGATGATGGCGCAAGCACTAACCATGTCTGCTCCCACTGCAATAGAGTCCCGGGGCGCAGCTGATATGTGCGCAGCTCGAACACACCACCCTCTGTACGCGGAGGCGTCGTCGGGAAGATCGCAAACTCCTGGCAAAGTTGCTGCGAACGTGACGAAAGGTACGGGATCAGACTGTTGTAGGCCTTAAGGTGCTGTCCAAGGTGGCGTGAACAACATTGACGCAGAAGATGGCCACAGATACGGTTATACCTCGGAGTTCTTAATCTTCTGTGTCGTCTTATCATACCCGGAGTAGTTCTCATATTCCAAGATGTGGACTGCAAAGGCGGTGAGCGTGTGAGCATGGCGATGAAGGTGGACGAGACACCCACAGAACACATCCTGCTCGCCAATAATCGTTTCCCAGCTTCCACTGAGCTTCACGTGAAGCTCAGGGTCATCCTTGATCCCCGTGTAGTACGCCTCTCTAACGCCGCAGGTGAGTTGGGACAGCCAGCGAGACAATCCAGCTAAACATACGCGGCCTTCTTGTATTCGCTCACTGCAGACGGCTTCACCTTGTGCACTAGCGAGAGGTTAGCCATATGGAAGGGGTAGTTGTAGCTTTCGGCGGAAGATATCCGCACCTTCAAACCCATGCACATACTTCCCCCGCGCGACCAGGCGTGAATGTTGCTGGATTTGCACCTCGCCCTCTGACTTGGCTTCAGGGGATCCATGGAGCAGCGACTACGAGGTCGAGCATCACGCACATGTCGTTATCTGGAGAAAGATGACATACCTGAACGGAGATAGCCCTTCGCGCCTGCACCATCGCTGCGGGGCTGGACCGTTTGAACGCTTGGGTACCGAAACGAGTAAGCATTGTGGAACCTTGAACGCGTCGCCGACCAAGATAGATAATTCGTGCAGCAAGTCAGCGGTCAGTAAGGAAGCAGCTGAGGCCAACCAGAGAAGCAAACAATAAGGGCGGGGAGAGGGTGTTGGTTGTTCTCCGCGTGCGGGGCTTATGACGCGGGGGCGGGGCAACCGCTTGGCGCACGTGGCTAGCCGACGGACAGTTTGGCGCACGTCGGAGATGGCGCCGCACGCGCGTCGAGGCGGGTCGAGCTCTCTGCTCGTCGTTCTTCGCCGCCCCTCGTTGCCCTCGCCGACGTTCTGCTCGGTGTCTGTCGCCATGATCACTCGCGAACAGCTCCGGCAGATCATTCGCGTCGTCCAGACCATCGCTGTTCCTGTCTTGCTCGCTCTAGTCTCGCGCAAGCTCTGGGGCGAGCCGAAGGAAGAGGTACCCAAGTCCCTGTATCTTCCCCTCCTCACAGACATCGGCTTTGCGCCCCGCGCACTTCCCGTCACCTATCGCGCCGATGCTACAGAGCTTGAAACATATGAACGCGTCTCCGTCATTCGCAATACCACCGTACCTGGCCAGAAACCAGAAGTGACCGCCGTCCTCCTCAACTGGTCGCGCTTTCCAAATGTGATGCTTATCACTTCGCTCTTGTGCGCGCCGTGGCTTCAAGACACGGTTGCCGAGGTGTTCATATGGAACAACCACCCAAGCAAACTTAGATATGAAGTGTGCATATTGTTCCTGTTCCTTTGTTCCCCTTACGAAACGTCTCAATGTGTTACCTTCCCAGGACTTGAAGAACACCGGGTGCCCGAAATCGAAGATACGCATACACAATGCCCAGTATAACATGCTCTTCCAGTCCCGTTATATTGCATGTGCTCAGGCCAACACGCCGTATTGTTTCATTCAGGTGAGTAACGTGGAATTAGTTTGCTCAAGCATCACATGGGGCACTCGGAGGGATATGTGCCGCCATACGTTCCAGTGACCATATAAGCAGCTGGAACGCTTGCAGGAGTACCGTCTTGTTCCACGAATGGGCTGTGTTTCATATGAAATCATGGGCTGTGGGTGGACTACACGCTTTCAAGGCGCACTTTCAGAAGTCGCTCCGACGTCCTTCCCGGGGACAGTGTATGATTAACAGCACCAGCCTGCATCCGGCACTATGTAGCCCGTTGTGTACCCTGCCTCTTTAATATAGCCATCTCATACCTCATGCTACAGGATGACGACTATCTCGTCCACTCGGAGATCATCGAAGCCTTGCATGCTCGCCTTGATCGACCTGAAGCACCGAGCGCTATCCATCTTTTGCCTCCGCACGAACATCTGTCCACCAGTCTCCGGGAAATCCATGTCCCTGCGCCAGACACGTTACACCTTTCTGATATACACACTTCGTTCGCCTGGCTAGGGCACGGCATGATGATGAAGCGAGCAGAAGCTCAGAACTTCTTAAATCTCCTGCGGCTCATCAAGGCAGCTCCAGACGAGATGAAGATGGCGGACAACTTTTTCACGCTCTTGAGCAATAGAGTTCCGGAAGTTTGGTTGGACCAGGGTTTCGAACTTGGCGGTGGTCAACCCTTCACGGCAGGGTCTGAAGGGGATGAGCGGAACAAGAACTTTACTGTGAGTTCTATACATTCCGGAGCGTGTTATTCCCGGCTCATCGACATCCAGCTCCGCGCCACGAGATACCTGGAATCTCTCGCTCACTGCGGCCAGGCTTCGTGTGAAGGCCCCACATCCGCCGACCAGCAAAGGAAACCGCGGTTGCCATACACCACCCTCGATCACTCATACCAGCCGACTTCATGGATCCACAGCGCATGCCGTGGGCCGGCGTGTGTGCTAGACACCAATATCCGCATCTTGCCTGAAGAAGTATCTCATACAGCCAATAATATCTCGGATATCCTCGCATTGGAAGCTAAGAATATAGAAGTACTGGGCGACTCTGGGAAGGAAAACTATTTGCAGCACTCGCCGTCGAATGCCGTAGATATGAAGCCAGACACCGTCTTCCGAAGCTTGACGCGTACGTGTTTGCGATCGGCTTCTTCTGCACCCGGGTGTCGGATTGCTGAATAGTTCTACAACTGGATCCAGATGCGTCGCGAGGAGATGTCATCACGATAGACCTTCTCGCTGATATCAGCGAATTGAAAGAATGGACCGCTATCGAGCTTGCATTGCTCGTTGACTCCGCGACAGAGGATGTCCTGAAATCTGGGGTGTTCGAGCGATCATCTGACGGCGTCAGCTGGGTAAGCAGCCCTCAACTTCTGCTATTCCCGGGCGCCGCCGCACCGAGCTGACGGTGCCTGTACGTACATAGCACGTCGCCTCGCATCCGCCAATCTGCTACGACACGACACACACGGCCACTGTCGGAGAAGCACACATCCCCTTGCGGGAGTGCAGCGTGCAAATGATCTTGGGCTCGAGCGCGCTGCACTTGCGGGCTACTGGAAGGTATTTCAGACTGCGGCTTGAAGAGGACAAGGCGGATCTCTGGACTATTTCTGAGGTGTGGCTGCGGGGCTTCTAGATATGTATATTTGTCTACCAGTCCGGATGTGTGATAGTGGGGGCTGGAGGAGTTTGAGGATTGGATTGCGGGTCCTATTTATCTAGTGCTTGTTGTCATCAGTTTGGGGGGCACTTAATTTCAACAGTGTGGACGCACTATGTCGCAAAAGACTACGAAGTTGGATGGAACTGCACCCAGAAATGCCACTGCCCTGCCCTGAAGCGACATCCGGGTGGGCACTGGGCGCCTGCTCACACTAAGCCGCCAACCCCGCGCGGCGAAGGCGGGAGAACATCCCGCCCGCTGGGGGAGACAGTCTCGGAGAATCTCCGAGACTCCTCACGTGAGCTCATGATGGGACAAACAAAGACGAGCCCGGGCGCTTCATGAGGGCCTCCCTTGCTACGCAAGACTTCAGCTGATTACTATGGTATTAGATAGGATTCAAAGGCATTGCGTGGTCGGAGGAGCGAGAAAAAAAAACCCACGAGACATCCTAACCAATAATCCTAACCTCTAATTCGCCACTTCTAATCCCTAACCGGTAAAACCTAACCCCTAACCCCTAACCGTAATCCTAACGGGCCTAACGCTGCAGTAAGCTTGCACTGGGGTAGCTGAAACTGTAGTATTATACGGCGGCCGAAAGGGACATTGACGTCGGGAGACGCAGTAGAAATTTTTGTTGGCGAGAGGACATAGCGCCGAAAGGTTCTGGTCCGAATGTTTTGTCAGCGTGTGAGCCGGATTGGCGTCATCTATTTGGCTCAGCACGTGCGCGCGCTTGATCTCAGAGATTCTCTGGGACGGGTCTCCCCCAGCGGGCGGGATAGTTTGGAAGGCGGGCACGCTGACTCGGAGTCGCCATTCGGCCAAGACGCGTATTTCCACTCGACGTCGCGCTCGCTGCCATGCGCAGCTCTGTCTGCTACCACTATGTTCCGCAAAGCCGGGCCCCATCCCAACATTATTCCCAAGCGCACCGCTCTCAAGCTGAGCACATGTCTTGTCCATAAGCACGCCGAGGTCCTCCATGGAATGCCGCAAACGCCTAGGAGCGTGCAGAGCCGGGCCAAGGTGCGATCACATCATTCAGTCTATGCATTTCTTGCCCGGCATGTCACTCAGGCCCAATGATCGTCAGGAGAGAATAGCTTCCGTAGAGGCCGTACGCGGGGTCTCTCCCTTTCTCGTCGATTCGTTCCAGCGACAGCACAACTACCTGCGCATATCACTCACGGAACGGTGCAATCTCCGATGTGCGTCTGCATTCCCGTTTATATCACTCTTGGCCCCTCTTCTATGCTCGGAGCCCATTCAGCGGCGGGTGACTATGCGGAATGCCCGTCTTGAGGCTTGCTCGCGTCCGTCTTTGGCGCAACAACTTTGTTCATGTTACTGTGGCTTCGCCAACATGCAAGCTGCGACAATGACTCTCATCGAGAGTTAAGCTTCATAGACACCGTTCAACTTCTTACAGCTGTGATCACGGTCGTGGCATATCTTCTCTATCAGCATTGTGATTGTCTGTCGGTGATAGCTGACTATCGTCTCGTCATGCAGGCTTCTACTGTATGCCCAGCGAAGGAGTCGAGTTATCTCCCCCACAGCACCTCCTTTCAGACGACGAAGTTATCCGGCTAGCAACGCTTTTCGTGAGGAGCGGCGTGACAAAGATACGACTCACTGGCGGGGAACCCACGGTCAGGAAGAACATCGTCGAGATAGTCGGTACGTAAGTTCCGCAGCCTCGTGGTATATACCGCCGCCGCCACCCGCGTTGGTCGGAGGATTCGTCTGACAGTACGTCCGAACAGGCCGCTTGAATGTGCTGCGACAGTACGGTCTGCAGTCCATCGGCATGACCTCGAACGGCATTGCACTCCACCGGAAGTTACCTGCCCTCATCGAGAACGGGCTCACACACTTGAACCTTAGGTTTGCACCGCTCCCTGCCGTTGGCCGCTTTGATGATTAACCATTCCCCTTAGCTTGGATACCCTTGACCCTTTCAAATTTGAGATCATGACGCGCCGGATGGGCCACGATGCCGTACTGCGATCACTTAACGCAGCGTTGGCATCTCCGACACTCCAGTCGGTGAAACTCAACGTCGTGGTCGTGAAGGGGCTGAACGACCACGAGGTACTTGACTTCATCGAGATGACCAGGAACAGCAAGCTATCCATACGCTTTATTGAGTTCATGCCCTTTACAGGTACTCGATCAGTGGTTTCTTTGTCGACTAAACTGAAACTGACACAATGAACAGGAAACAAATGGGACAAAGTTAAGATGGTCCCCTCCGCGGACATCCTCGCTCGGATACATGTTCAACACCCTGCACTCCGCAAAGGGTCGGATGAGCTGAACGACACTGCCCGGTCTTACATCATACCTGGCCACGAGGGGAGTTTCGGCTTCATCAGCAGCATGTCCGACCATTTCTGTGGGACGTGCAATCGGCTGAGGCTTACAGCAGACGGGCAAATCAAGGTGTGACTCCTCGCAATATTATCTAGCTTTTCCCCACGCTAACTGCATTTACCGCCCTTAGGTCTGTTTGTTTGACGCTAAGGAGATATCACTCCGGGACCTCATGCGGTCGGGCGCGAGCGATGACGACCTATTAGCGACCATTGGACGAGCGGTAAAGGGCAAAAAGGAGAGGCACGCCGGCATGGAAGACATCGATGTCGTGACAAATAGACCCATGATTCTCATCGGTGGTTGAGTACATTCTTGCAAACGTCGGTGACAGAATATCTCGATCCTGATGGTCTCATCCTGATTCCTCGACCACATATTTAGGCATGCATCGCCCCTTCCTAGGCCGGTCAACACAACGCTCACCGAGATTCCGATCGCACTATACGCCGCCGCCGGCGCGCTTGGTCCACCCCACAGCTATACGCTGTTTCAGTTCAATCCCGGGACCCAAGACGACCCTGGGGCGGGATGACCACACTGCGCCGCCCGTACCGCGCCTCACACACCTGGACGATTCGGGGCGCGCGTCCATGGTTGACGTGGCGCACAAGGACCCCACTCGTCGGACTGCGACCGCCTCGGGCCGCATCGTCATCCCCAGAGTGGCGTTCGAGCTCATCACGCAAACCCCCGTTGAAGGCGAACACGAAGAGTGGCGTGACTCCGAAGCCACGCCGCATCGCGAAGCCGAACCCGATTTGCGTCTAGCAACCCCAACCCGTGCGGCGCAAGCGAAAGCCAAGGCCAAAGTTCGAGCCAAGGGCGATGTGCTCACCGTCGCGCAGCTCGCCGCGATCATGGGTTGCAAGCGTACCCCGGAGTTGATTCCACTGTGCCACCCGCTCCCGCTCTCGCACATTGCCGTGACGTTGCGCCCTGAGGTGCGTCACGGCCGGCCCCGGAGCAGCCTCTCGGACCCAGCCTCCTCCCGTGCGGACGTCGACGTCAGCGGAGACCGATGCGGAGACCGGTCCGCACCCGACACGCGTGCAAACTTCGCGATGGACACGAGGTCCGATATCGGTGATGAGGGGGCGGCGCGCGACTCGATGGAGGGTGCTGGGCAGGAGTACAGCATTGTATGCCGCGCGACGGTGTCGTGCGAAGGCAAGACAGGTGTGGAGATGGAGGCCCTCACTGCCGTCTCGGTCGGGCTGCTCACAGTGTGGGATATGCTGAAGGCAGTGGCGGGGCGGGAGATGATAATCAGAGACGTGCTCGTCGAGCACAAGGCGGGCGGCAAGAGCGGGGACTTTGTGCGTGTGGAACGGTAGCTTGGTTTGGAGACTAGATGAGGGATGCTTAGGCATATGTTGCACCGGAATGCAAATGATCGGTGTGTTCTTCCTAATTTACCTGTCCGGTCACGTTCGCGTCCACTTTTGCTGAGAACGTCGAAGGTTCAGAGTTATGTGCAATTCAAGCCGCAGCTCTCTATTGCCGTGACACCGCGTATTGGCTATGTGCGACGGCACTTTTGAATGTCGGCAAAGAGGTGGCATCGAAGTGCAATTGTGTCTTGCCACGATGAGAACGACGACAAACGACAATGTCGACTGGGAAATCCACTCATGCGCTCCAGATGCGGCAGACAGACTGCGGGTGGGTTCTCCCACATCTCACATATCGTGTGACCGTCTCGAGACGTCATATACTCTATTTCGCTCGCCGCTCGCGGAGATTGCTCACTCACGGAACACGCCATCCATCCAGGGATGCGAGCGATGAGAACCGTTGCAGTCCCGCACTCCGCTCACATCCACCGCCCTCTCCTCCCACACCGGGCATCAAAGCTTGCCATACACACTATGAACGTTCCTCGCGACGCCGCGCTTCCCTCCAAGCACTCTCGGTGTCGCCGCGCTCCAGAACGTCGTCGATGTCCACGGCGATGTCGATCCAAACGAGGCATCCCACCACGCAAAGGGCTCCCCTCGCCGCGCTGATGTCTGCTGTCACGCGCGCAGTCTAGGTCCACGGAACATATGTGATGATATATGTCATCGCACCTTCTTTGGTTGTGGCCGAGACGGGCGCAGCGCACCAAGGAGGCTCGTTGCGCCCGCGACCACTGCCGAGTTGCTACCAATTCTGCACCGGCTTACACGGACTCGTCATATGGCACGTGTCCTGCGTGCCTTACGAACCTTCGGGCCCGCGTGGCCCCGTGCCTCTAGTCAGGGTCTCATCGTCGCAGGTCGACGCCGCATCCAACCCAAATACAACCCGCGCTTGGTCCGCATACGTCGGTCAATCGGTCGTTCGGTCATTCGGACGGGCGGGGGGCGTCCAACTGTCGAGCGCGAGAGAAGCTATTTGGAGACGACGATGCACACGTGAGGTCGCGCCGAGGCACGCCGCACCACCGCGACCTGCTCTGCCCTCCGCCCACGCAAGCGCGCCAACGGATGGATGAGCGGAGGGATATGCGGAGCGCCAGTGGGCAAGCAAGGTTGGGCGCATCCGTGATGTCCGACACGGCCCGTCCGGGGGACTCGCCAATTCGGAATACCACGGCGCAAACGCGCCCTCCGGTTTCGAATTCACGACGCACCAACGACAAGCCGACAGTGGTGGGGCGGGTCAAGATCGCAATCCTTTCGCCATTGGCCGCCCTCGCGACGACGCTAGTGCGGGGCGGGCACGCGCGGACGCTACTGGCCACCGAGCGCCGCGCGAGGTGCGAGGACGCCGCGGAGGTCGCGGCGGAGGCAATTGCTGCACTCCGCGAGAGCGGGCGAAACCCGATGTGGTCGAGGACGGGCACAAGGTCGCTGACAGGCCACCGGGGACAGCACGCTCGCGAACACAACGCACGCACCTCCGAGGGCATCTCCACCGCACTCAGATGTCTAGTGCACGACGGGCAGCTAGGAGCGGTCTGCTAGACTCAGCAATGAGCCCTGCGCAGGACTGGCCCATCACGAAGGGCGGCCTCGGGCGCGCTCTTCCCCGAGGTCTGACGTCGACGAGCGCCCGCGCCTCGACACCAGATTGGTGCGCGAAGGACTTCCGGAGGCACCTGCGCTTCGAGACGACTGCAGCGGCCTCCGACGCCTGCGTGCCGGCATGTAGCGCGCATCTAGGCTTCCCAGTGGGCCCTGCGCGAAAGGCGGCTCGGCGAGCTGAACAGACTTCTCGTGATCGCGCGACTTTTCTCCGGGCGCCAGCCAGGTCCATCGCGTCGAGAAACAAGGGGAGCCATCGTCATCATATTGGGGGTGGCGGGATCCAGTGCAGGGAAGACAAAAAGTGCGTGCAGATCTATGAGCACCTCGCCGCGTCGTGACTCCTGCGACTGATTGGTCGTGAACCTTATGCTCACAGCCATCCAGGGTTTCTCGTGCCGCACAAAAATTTACACGACGACGCAAACGCAAATGGCACGCGGAGACGAAAAGACAAGCAAATACACTGCCACATTCTGTCAATTTCGTCTGCAGAATGGTGCGCCCGGGTGCACGCCTCACCGCTCCTTTGTGTGGTACCCCGGACATTAAACCACACGCCATCTATCGCGTACGCATATGAGCCCGCCCCCCACGCGCCCCCCTTGACCCACCGCAACATTCGAGTCTCATGTTCCGTCCCGTGCGAACGCGCGTTTTACTTTGAAGTTTTGCGCGCCGCCTAGATCGAGGGCCACAGGCCCTCGCCTTCAAATTGAATCCTAATGGCAACCGGACTCGCACGCGAGAGTGTTACGACACATACACGTGCGCTTGGATATTGAGCCACGGGACACAATAAACCACTAATGCATCATCCCCAACGTGTTGTCGTCAATGCCCGGATTCCGGCGAGTCCACTCGCCGCGCGTTCTGTAACTCCAGAGCCGTAATGGGGCAACACATTGAGCAATATCAGCCGTGCGTAGCCCGCTGCGCGCGTGCAATGACACCCTATCCAGACGTCCTCCTGTTCGGCAGCGTGTCCTCGTTCCGTGATGACGATAGCGGCCACCCCCTCTCGGGCTCAGCACGCTCGACGTGAGAACGCGCGGGCCGGGCGCGCGAGAACCCGCCCGCCGAGCACGGGCGCGCGCCGCGCCGCGCGGCGTGCTCGTCCCGAACTGGAGCTCGCTGCCGTTCGCTCTCGGCGCAGGCCGCCAGGTCCCCGCGCCTCCCTGCCGCCACCGCCGCAGGCATCTCCACGGGGCTTCGAGGCATCGCGTCCCAGGCCGGTCAGGGACCCAGCCCCGCACGCGCAGGCGCGGCCGCGACGGCGCAGGAAGTGCTATCTCGACACGGGGGGCCTCTAGCGGCCGGGGAGACGTCGCGGGTGCCCACGGGACGTCGGATTCAAGCCCTGGCAGCTGCAGGCAGTTGTAGGCGCGGCGGCGTGACATGCACAATGCGGCGTCCGACGCGTCGCGCCGGTATGCGGGGCCGGTCGGCGAGCGCGCACGTCCCAGCGTCCCGGCCGCGCTCCGTGTCTCGCGCGCGCGCCCGGGTGGCTCGGACGCTCGGTGCTACACGGTGCGGCGCGGCGCGGCGCGCACGAAGGTTCGCGCGCACGGACGGCGCGGGGCGGACACGCACGTCGAACGTGTCGAACGTCGCGGTGCCCGACGTCGGCTCGGGCGGCCCTGCGCGCACGCGCGCGGCGGCGACCGGTGCGCGGGGTGCGTAAATGCGCGGATGGGGGAACCCGGCTTCTCTATCTGCCTTTGGGGGGCTCCGGTTTTTGGGCCCCGCGCGCGCGCCGACGCCGTCCCCGCGGTGGTGACGGGCAACCCATCGCGAGGGCACATCACCCGCTCGATGCAGCCGCTGCCTCCCCCTGCCTGCCCAGTGCCCGTCTGCCTGGCTGCTTGACATGAGTTCAGGCTGCGGTGCGCGCGCCACGCACTAGCCCAGGGTCATGCTGGACACGATGCATGCTCCGGGTGCGTTCCGGCAAGGTTCAGGGCGGCGTGTCGTGTCGGCGGTGGCGGCTTTCGTCGGGGCAGGGACGTCGGGACGGCGCGGGCGTGCTCACGCGGTGTCGTGATAGGGTTGAGATCGTTGCGATTAGGCAAGGGAGTGGGTGATTAGATGACAGCTAAGTACTGCGTATACGTAGGTCCGCGTACGTGCGAATAACGGCGGTGCGAATTTTGTCCGCAGGGCGGGAGAAGGCAATGTAATAGTAAGTGGGAGAGACGGGATTTAGAGTGATAAATAACTGAGACGGGGGAGAAGGCAGGCGGAGAGGAGTCGAGGAAAAAGTAATCAGGAGGACCGAGAGCGACTAAGGATACAGTGATCGAGACGTTAGAGTATGACATCGGGCACAATGGCAAGACGGGGAGATTAAGACGCGTGTTGAGCGAGGGTCGCACGCGCCAGTGTAAAGCTAACATGCTGTAGAGTATGTGTGACCGAATGTCCCTGGTTCTGGGGTTCCTTGGAGTTCTTGGAAGAGTTCTTGGGAGAGCCAGAGCGGGCGATCCACGCGCGCTCACCAGTGTCCCCTGTCTGCGCCCACGAAGCCAAGCTCGAGCGAGTCCTCCACACCGTCGGGCTTCGGCTTCCCACATAGGCCAGCGAAGCCGACGCGGTCATACACGCGCTGTGCGCTGTTTTCGTGGCCGACGTAGAGCACGACCGAGTCCTTCTTGAAGCGGAAAAGCAGCCTGGGAGAAGGGAGCATATCGCGTGAGCATCATCGTAATCAACGCGTTCGATCACGAAGAAAGATTGCAGGCGGCGGGTGCACAGCCAGCGCGAGGAGCGGCGCGAAGGGGGGCGGCGCACGGCGAGGGTCGGAAGAAGTGTGCGGAGGGGGAGCGAGGGGGGACGCGAAAAAGAGAGAGCGCGCGGAGTTGGGCGCGGCGGACTTACTGGAAGGTGACCTCGCGCACGAGGAACTCCGCGCAGCCCTGGCGCCGCCACCTGGGCGTGGTGTAGACCTTCGTGATGGCGGATACGCGGTGGCTATTGCGCGTCACCGCGCAGAGCGTCGTGATGTCGCCGGCCGCGTCGTAGACCCACATGAGCCCCTTCGCGATGAGCTCGCGCGCTTCGATCCGGGCGCGCTCGATGCTCAGGGGGAAGTAGATCTATAAGCGAGATCGGGCAAAAGCGAGGTGGAAGGAGCGGACGTAAACAGCCGTCAGCATACTTCTATCGGGGCGCGCGCGCATGCAGACAGGCACGTCGGACGGCTGTTGCCACTCACCGTGTCGTCCGCAAACTCCTTGCAGAGCTGTGCGACAGGCTCGAGGTCGGCCATCACCGCTTTGCGCAGACAGTGGCCCTCAGGGAGCGGTGCGTCGGTCTCGCGGAACGAGCTGGCGTTACAGTATGAGAAGAGGGCGGCGTAGAACGGCTCGGGCTCGACGACGAAGCCGGTCATCTGCGTCCATACGCGCGAGAAGGTCTTGACGAGCGGCGTAAGTCCGAAGACGGAGTAAACGCGCTCCGGTGGGACGATGTCGTTCAGGTGCTCGGCGATGGCCTGAACGCGGGGCAGGAGCCATGCCGCGGAGGCTGCGGAGGCACGGTGGGGCGTCCAAAGGAAGATCGGGTATTCACCAAGCGACCAGTTGACAGACGAAAGGACGAGGTCCAAGGTCGGAGGCGCTGATGGTGATGACGAGGCGCTCCAGAGGGTGAGCCAAAAGGCGTCTCTAGTCGGGTGAGGGGCGAACGAATCGGACGGCGCCGAGGAAAAACGGGCGTTGACGTCGTTGTCGGACATGAACTCGTAGCCACTTAGCGCGTTCTCGGCACCGACGCGTTTGAGCGCATGGGCGAGGATGATGTTCGCGCTCTCCTCCTGGCGTCGGAGGTCAGGGTAGGCGAAAGACAGGAAGTTGTCCGCGGTGTCATGTTGCACGACGAAGATACGAGGATAACTCGAGGTGGTAAGGCCGGGCATGGCGGATGAACTGATTGAGGGCGGTCAGGGTGCGGTGTAAGAAGGATGGCGAAGGGAGCTCAACGTACGCGGGAAGGGAGGTGAGGAAGAGAAGAGAAGGCGGAGGAGGACAGAGGACGACCGGCGGGATGAGTGGACGGTTGGTCGACCGACGGAGGCCGTTTATATATGTCTTCGGGGAGGACAGCCATTGTCAGGGATGGGCGACTAGGGAGTAGCTGAGATGTTAGTGCCCGGACGGAGGCATCCGGGAGGCGCCTAGGTAGGGGAGCAGGGTCAGGCGCGATCGGGGCAAATCTGACGGGATCTGGGCACCGGGAGTGTGACAGTGGACGGGCGCAGTGGAGAAATACCGCAACAAGTGGAAATGAATAATGAGTAACCGCGCACCTCAATTTTTTCCAAGGCGCGCGCCAGGAGGCGGAGGAGATATGAACGGCATCATCAATTCGTCGCAGCCGTGTTCGGAGGACGGGCTTCTGGAGGGGCCGCTGGGTCTGTATTCTGGTCGAGTATGGCGAGATCGAGGAGGCGAAGGGGCCAAGCCACGCTCGGATGTGCGGAGACGGGCACAGGTGACATTTACACGTTCATTTTCGCAAGCAAGCGGGGGGACTGGCGGGCGGAGAGGGTGGGATCGTGCATCTGTCCGAGGGAGAGACTCGGCTCGAGGGTCAGGGCGCGATTTGGCAGGGGTAGGCGACGGGGAGCACCGCACACGGCAGGCGGGCGGACGGTGGGCAAAATCTGGGGGGCGGTGCGAAGGAGAAACACGAACGAGTTGTCTCGTCGAGAGCGAGGACGGAGATCTCTGGCGGCCAACTGGCGGCCTGGCACGAGAGGCGTTGTTCCGAACGCGTCGACCGGGTCGGAGGCTCAATGGGCGTCTGCAAGGCTGTACTGCACGTGTCCGGGCGTCTGCAATGGCCGGCTGGCGGGGGCGGTAGGCGCGTGCAGTAGGCGCGTGCATGTGCATTGGCGCCGGTCTACGCCCGCCTGCAGGCCGGCAGCTGGAGGCTGCACCGTCGCGGGGCGGAGGTGCCATCTGGGGCTCGCGCATTTGGCCGCGGGGCTCCGAGTCGACGTCGAGTCGCGCTCGCCGATGCTGGCATGCCTGCCGCCGCTCGCCCACGTCCCCACCAGCCACCATCTCCCCGCCACCGTCCCGGCTTGGGCTCCCATCGCCGACGCCGTCGTCTCCCGTGTTAGCCTTTGCTCATCCCGCCGCTCAATATCAAATCTCCTCCCCCCTCCTTGCCCCGCGCAGAATATACCCATCCCATCCAGCCACGCTAAGATTAATATTGCCGCCGCCGCCGCCGCTCTCCGCCCTCTCTCACCCAAATGATATCCGAATGTCGCCTTGCCCAGGGCTCTATCCCATGTCGTCTCATGACGCCCGCCGCGGCCCTGCCTCGAATCCATCTCCTGCCAACATCCGTCCACGACCTGCCACGCGCCTGCGCCTTCTCGTATGTCCGCCACCATCGACAACATGGCCCTCTCAGACTCAGTCCTCAGAAGACCGGCGGTCCACCGGTGCAGCAGCGCGTCCTTCCCCAACCCCTCGTAAACCAAACTTCCCGCCGCCGCCCTCCCGCCGCGGCGCAATTATCTCGGGAGGTAGCGATATTGTTCCCAACATACACGACACATGCGAAGATAGATTGAGTGTGGGTGTAATCACCGTCACCCATCGTCCACACGTAGCTCGGAACATGGCAATCACGACCCTATATCATATCATCCTTGCTCCCAGACCCGCGGTCATCCATACCGTTTGACATGCATGAAGGCCCTGGCCACGGCGTCCCCGCACGAGGACCCTTGCCGTATGCGGACTCAGCCTTCATTCGGTGCGGCCCGACAGTTTTGTCACGTCCACCCCCCGGACGCCCCCCGTTACATGACGCGCGTCGCGACGCGACACGGCCCACCCCGCACCACGCACTACGCATGCCCAGCAATAAACGTCGTACGGCCCCCGGCTCAACCAAGCCCAGGCCGTGCCACCCCCCGGAGCCGCACCCCAGGCTGCCGCGGAAGCAAAAACACTGCGACCTGCCGCGACGTGTTATTGCGTCCACCTATGCAGTCCATCGGGCCCCTCGGCTTCGGACTGTCACGCCAAACCCTCCCCCGGCGGCGTGGAAAAAGTGGGCAAATGTCGCACTCTAGCCTCTCGCCGTCACGCCGTCCCTGGTCCGCAGCGAGGCGCGCGCACGGGGGTGGCCCATCGCGGGTCACGGCAGCCTCAGGCAGGGGCTCGGGGTGGTGGGTGATAGCTCCGTAAGTGCGCGACGACAACGAACGCGCGTCGTGACCCCGCGCGCGGGTCGTGCGGGGGCTTCTCGCCCGTTGTGCAAATGTGCCCAGATCACGCAGCTGCGCACGCGGCCGCTCTCCCAGTCTGCCTGAATAGAAGCACATCATCCAGGCAGGGTCCGCGGCCCATGATCTGCTACTGCCGCCGCGGCCACCGTCGTCAGCTGGCGCTCGTTGCAGCGTGAACTTGGGGGTCGTGCCCGCGGGCTGTGCGCCCCCTCTCAGGTGAAAATGAACCTGCGCCGGCGGGGGCTGCCCGGTGCGCCCGCGCGCTGGGCCCCGGATGTGCAATCGCGAGCAAGTATAGACGGTTGGGTTCAGCGCCGTGTGGTACAGGTAGTACAGGTTCAGACGAAACTGAATGTGCGAATATCCGGCTCGGTCAGCATGAAATGCGCGTGCACATTTGGGCCTCGGGCTCGATCGAGTTGCAACTTCCGGATGTCTATGTCTAGCCCAAACCTGAAAGCGGTATGGCCGTTATTGATCGGGCCCGCAGGCTGTACGTATAGTATCCGTTGCTGCAGTCGATGCTGCGTCCATGTACTAAGAAGTGTGGCATAATGAATATGGTTCCTAATCATACCAGGGAGGCGCAGCGGGCTTCGGCTTCGCGAGCATCGTCCACCCGAACCCACATTTGTGTATAGAGTAACAACACTGTCGGCATGATGAACAGATCTCATGTCATACTCCAGGCCCAGTTCTAGTTATGCGCTTCAAATACACGTTCCAGTTACGACTCGAGCGACGACGTCGGGACGCGGTGGCGGCTCCCACCCGCCCCACGCACGCCCTCCAAAAACGATCACCGATACGCCGATATACCGATATCCGTCAAGTGTCCGCACCGCCGCGATGCACCCCCCGCCCCCAACCCCACAACACTCGCACGTCCGCCGCACGTCCTCCCAAGCACGGTGCGTGCACAGATGCCGCCGGCGCGCGCGCGCGTGCCCCGCCCCGCCCTGGACCCTACCTGCCGCACTGGTCCCAGCCACGACGAGATCCGGCCCCCCATCCCCACGCCCCACCGCGGACGCGCGCGCACGAGGCTCGAGGCCGAAGATCTCGCGCGGCCCCAGCCTTCGCGGACCCTGAAGCTCCTCCCCCCTGCGCCCCCTTGCGCCCCGCCTTCCCTCCGCCACGCCCCCGCCCTTCGCCGCGCGGGGCTTACCCCGCTATGGCTACGCCCCCGCGCCCGCGTCCGCTTTCGTACCCGTGTCCGCGCCGGGGCCCCGGTGCAGCGCGTCCTCGACGCGCCGCAGCACGCCGAGCAGCCGCTCCTCGTTCAGCCGCCGCCCGACGAGCTGCAGGCCGACCGCCGCGCCGTCGTACGTCGCGGGGTCCCACTGCGCGCGCACGAACGCCTCCGTCGCGTTGCGCGGCGCGCCCGTGTGCACCGGCGCCCCCGCCGCCACCGCCGCTGCCATCGCCGCCGCCCCCGCGTCGTGCGCGGCGGCGCGGAACCGCGGGCCGGCGGGGAAGACCGCCGCGGGCCAGTCGAGGAGGGTCCAGTAGGCGCTGTAGCCCCACCAGCGCGTCGAGTCGTGCGGGGGCGCGAGCGGCGCGGCGG
>FTLJ01001098.1:0-38664 GCA_900155495.1 Porogramme epimiltina
CTATGGTATTAGATAGGATTCAAAGGCATTGCGTGGTCGGAGGAGCGAGAAAAAAAACCCCACGAGACATCCTAACCAATAATCCTAACCTCTAATTCGCCACTTCTAATCCCTAACCGGTAAAACCTAACCCCTAACCCCTAACCGTAATCCTAACGGGCCTAACGCTGCAGCAAGCTTGCATTGGGGTAGCTGAAACTGTAGTCGTCGGGAGACGCAGTAGAAATTTTTGTTGGCGAGAGGACATAGCGCCGAAAGGTTCTGGTCCGAATGTTTTGTCAGAGCGTGAGCCGGATTGGCGTCATCTATTTGGCTCAGCACGTGCGCGCGCTTGATCTCAGAGATTCTCTGGGACGGGTCTCCCCCAGCGGGCGGGATAGTTTGGCGCCCGCCTTCTCAGCATGAAAGCGAGCGCGGCGCGGTGCCCCCTCCAACGAGGCCGCTCCCGTGACGCCTAGACGGCCCCTTCCGCCCACGCCCGTCCGAGCCCACCCCCGCGTGCGCTGCTGCGCCAGACGCGAGAGACGCGAGAGAACGCAGGCCTCGCCCCCCGCGAGGCCCGCTATGGCTAGCTCTTCCCTTTAGTCGTCCTCCCTGCTGCCGACACCGGACGCTGGGCCGTCGTCGCTCGCATTTACCGCGGCCGCCCCCCCAAGCCCCCCGCGCGCGCCGGTGATCGTCAAACGCGCCGCGCCGCACGAGCTCGGGGGGACTCGAGGCAGCCCGGGCCTCGCAGTGCGCCATCGTCGGGGCGGCACGCACGCGGCGCGCCGAGGCGAGACCGCACGCGCGCCCGTCCGCCCTGTGGCCGCCACACACCATGGCCATGGGCGATCGGGCCTAAAAGAGTGGCGGTTCGACCTCGGCAAGCGCGGGCGTCCATTGCGACAGCTCTTTTAATTGAAACGCGATCGTCCCAAATTTGTAGCTACGCGGCGACCGGGCGCGCCTAAGGCCCGTCAGCTCGCTGCCTCGCTGCCTCCCCGCTGGGTCCTGGGTCCTGGGAGTCCCGAGGCACGCCCGCTGATAGCGCGAAGGCGAAGACGGAGACGGAGACGAAGGCGAAGATGCGAGCGAAGAGGAAGGCGAAGACAGCGCGTCCCTCAAATCCCCTGGCACGCTGGCGCGCCATTTTGGCTCTTCCGCCGCCGCGGTGCATGCGATCTGTGTGTAGTGCATGGTTTCTGCACGTATGCGGATCCAATTCCGCGAACACGCACCGGCGACGCGGCCGCGGCGCGCCTGTGCTAAGGACGTCCGGAACGTTGTTAATCGAGGGCCAACTGCACCCTCGCGAGCCCGAAATCTCTCCGACGATCTCAATATCAACGCTTCGAAATGTTTGCCACGCGCGCAGGCCATCACTGAAGATCTTGGCGCGGAGTCGGGAGTGTTTGCCGCGCAGAGCTCGCGGAACGGTCGCCTTTGACGTCTTCTCTTCCCGACGGACGTCTACGCCCTGTGCGACGTCTTGTGGATAGGATAGAAACGCATACTCGCACGTACTGAAGCTTGAAGCGGGGGCGAGGAATGGATTCTACACGACACACGCCCCTTGGGACCTAGAGCGGACATGAAGGGCGAGGGGACGTCGACACCCCCCTCTGCGGCTTCGCAAGAAGCCTCGCGAAGCCCCCGCGCAGCCCGCCGGCGTCCACAAGCCCCGGGCGGACGATCACAGCACCTTCAGGGCCATGACGGCGTCAGGCCCGAACACGTCGGTCCGGACGTGCTGCACCGTCGGTAGCTAAAAAGAAAAAAAAAATCGCACGTAGAGCGATAGCAGTGGCGGTGATGGTGGGTGAGCCTCGTGTCCGATAGAGCCAGCACGCTCGGGGAGCCGGGGGGTGGTGGTGGTGCGCACTCACCTCCTCTGCGCGCAGGCCGCCGCCGTACCCCACGCCCGCGTCCCCGACGACCGTCGGCGCGACCGTCACGACGAGCGCGTCGACGCACTTATCCCGATCTTCCCCACCACCGCCGCTGCCGTGACCGTCTTGCTCCCGCGCGGCGTGGAGGAACGACCGGATGACGCTCGCGCCGCCCTCGACCATGAGCGAGCGCACCCCGAGGGCGTGCAGCGCCCCCAGCACCGCGCGCACGCTGATCTTACCTGTACAGGCATACACATAAGCACCGCACCATCCGCGTTCCTGGTGAGCGCACGGCACGAACGGGGAGCCTGAGCGGGGCACCGAAGAAGACGGGGCCACCGCTCAGCCAGGGCAGGCACACTCACCGGACTCGCGGTCGGCCGCGGCCTCGACTTCGACATCGACCTCGACGACGCGGGCACCGGCGTCGCGTAGGGCCTGCGCGCGCTGTGTGAACGCGAGGCCCTCCGCACCTTCCGCACCCTCCGCGTCCTCCGCGGGGGACGCGCGCGCGCAGACGAACCACGGGCGCCGGCCCGTTCCGGCCCGGTAGTTCTGGAGGAGCTTGCAGTAGGGCGGGGTGCGGAGGCGGGTGTCGAGCACGACGGGCCGCGGGAGCCGGTAGCCGTACGGGCTGTCTGCGGGGAGCGGGGGGAGGTGGCGCGCTGCGCCGGTTGCACGTGGACAGGCAGGCGTGTGCGCAGAGGAGTGTGTGTGTGTTGAGAGGGGGCGAGGGAGGGGGGCGAGGGGGCGAACGATGATGAGCCTGGGAGGTTTCTGGGGGTATGAGAGGGGGGAATGAAGAGGGCGTGTGCGTACTGTTCAGCTGGGGATCGTCATTCAGCGCGGTGCCGACTCCGACGAGGATCGCATCGTGGAGCGTGCGCATCCTGGTGCACCCCCGCGTAGGGGGATAGGGGTCAGTTCTCCGCGGTTCTGGCCTCCGCTGCGGGTGCGCGCATGCCCGCGGCGTGTGTTGCGCGCGAAGCGGGAGAAGGGGGGGAGACGCACCAGTGGGTCATGATGAGGCTCTCCTTTCCGCTGAGGATGAGCTGCTTGCCGCCTGCTCCCGCGATCTTGGCATCGAGGGACTGCGCGAATGTGAGGGTGACGTAGGGCCGGGTCGTGGACGTCGTTGTCGGCGTGGGCAATGAAGAGGGGTCATGCTCCGGGTAGAAGATCGACGCGTGTATTCCTGTTGTAAATGGCAGGTTGTACAGTTCTAGGAGTATTTCCGGGGCCTGCGGGAGGATCATGTTAGGACGCAGTGGGTGTGTAGACACAGTCACAGATGCGCGCTTTGTCGAACAGGTTGAGAACTGCAGTATTATGAGAGGAGAGGAGTGGAGCCGTTGAGAAGGAGGGCCAGACGATGCGAGGTCGTGCTCACCGTCGCGCGCGGCGACCCCCCAGCGTAGATCGATGCGGGGGTTCCAGAATCCCAGATACGCGACCCGCCCGTAACCGACCGACGGTCGCGCCTGCGTTCCGCGAACCGTTTGCTCACCAGGCCAGGGTCCAGCAGTCCGGTAACAGGGTAACCGCCCTGGACTGAACTTACCGAGATTCGGCCTCTGTATGGGTTCCCGACAACCGTTTCGCCATTTTACCCACTCTATTCAACGCCACCGCCTTCACTGAATGCGAGGGAAGCTCTCGCCAAGGCTTAGTCCCTCGACAGCGATGGGGCCGCGGATTGGAGTGCAATCAGGCTGCCCAGATTCGTCGAGCGCGGCCGACTTAAAAGAGCTCATTACCCCACATCTCTCTCTGTCGCGCCCAACGCTGCATTCGCCTCGCCAGACCCGTATCCCGCGCCCACTTGTCCAAGCGGCGTGCGTCCTACGCTCAAATGGCAACGACGTAGGTGGCCCAGACTGCGGACCCCGATTAGTCATCACGTGCGCCCGAGATGGAAATTCACCCATGGATCTCAGTCGGGTACGGCGCCTTCGAGATCGCAGAAGCTGGCAGTTGCCCTCGCCGGCTGACTGGCGACCCTTTCTTTCCCTTAAACTACACCGACCGCCACCACAACTTACCCGCGCACGATGACCGCGGCGACTGAGAAGAAACCAGACGACGTACCGCCCGCCGTGGTGGACGACGAGAGCGACGAAGAGGGGGAGGAGGACGGGGCCCCCGAGGGGCAGGGTGCAGGTGGTGAGTGGTATTCCGTAATTTGTGATAGCGGTGTGCCGTCTCTAAGCGGGGTACCTGGGGCGGGCTCCACAGGCGAGGGGAAGAAGAAGAAGAAAAAGAAGAAGCCGAAAAAGAAGAAGGCTCAGCAAACTGAGCCCCCCACCATTGGCCTCTCTAAACTTTTCCCCGACGGGAAGTTTCCAGAGGGCGAGCTGCAGGAGTACAAGAACGAGTGCGTGCTTTCCGTCCTATTGTCCGCCGTATTTGAAAGAAGCTAGCCCTGAACGCCCCTCCCCGCGAACAGTAATGCGTACCGCACGACATCCGAGGAGAAGCGGTACGACGAGCGGATGGCGATGGAGGACGAGGAGACGACGTACAACAACATCCGGCGCGCGGCCGAGGTGCACCGGCAGGTGCGCAAGTACGCGCGCAAGACGATCCGGCCGGGCATGCGCATGATCGACATCGCGGACGGGATCGAGAACGGCGTGCGCGCGCTCGTCGAGGAGAACGGGCTCGACTCGGGCGTCGGCTTCCCGACCGGGCTCAGCCTGAACCACTGCGCGGCGCACTACACGCCCAACTCGGGGGACACGACGGGTGAGTGCGGGGGCTCGTGTGCCTAGATCTCATCGCCGATGGCCTCGCGAGGGATATTGACATGCTGTGTCGTGCAGTCCTGGGCGAGAAGGACGTGCTGAAGATCGACATCGGCGTACATGTGAAGGGGCGCATTTGCGACTCGGCGTTCACGTTGACGTTCGACCCTACGTATGATAAGTTGCTCGAGGCCGTCAAGGCTGCGACCGACACTGGTGTTCGGGTACGTCTTCGTGAAGCTGGCCTTGCACCTACGATTGACTTAACTGGCTCTCTGTGCCGTCCACCAGGAAGCAGGTATCGACGTGCGGCTAGGAGAGCTAGCTGGATACATCCAGGAGACTATGGAGTCCTACGAGGTCGAGGTAAATGGCAAGACCTTGCCGGGTAAGTTACTAGCTCGTAATGCTATCCGCAAACTCAAGCTCTCGTCTTCCAGTGAAACCGATAGAGAACCTTAGCGGTCACTCGATCAACCTCTACCAAATTCATGGCGGAAAGTCGGTCCTGTTGGTCAAGAACGACGATCCCACAAAAATGGAGGAGGGCGAGTACTTCGCCATCGAGACGTTCGGCTCGACGGGTCGAGGGAAGGTCATCGAACAGGGCGAGGTGTCACACTACGCCCGTAAGGTGGACGCGCCGCACGTCCCTCTTCGGTACAGTAAAATTCATCGCGAAGTCATGCGGACGCATTATCGCTCATCAAACCTACTACGCAGGCTCACTTCGGCGAAGTCGCTGCTGAAGTCGATCAACAAAAACTTTGGCACCCTGCCTTGGTGCAGGCGATACCTCGAACGGGCAGGAGAGAGCAAATATCTCCTCGCGGTACGTACACAAGGAATATTCAACGTTTAATCTCGCCCCCTGATTCTATTCGCCTCCGCGTGCGCAGCTCAACAACCTCGTCGCGCAAGGGATCGTGCAAGACTATCCGCCACTGTGTGACGTCCGGGGAGCGATGACTGCCCAATTCGTGAGTGCCTGGCCCGCGTGCCTGGCTCACGGTCCGCAGCTGACGGTGCTTTTTTCCAGGAGCACACGATATTATTACGTCCGACGCGCAAAGAGGTGGTCAGCCGGGGAGACGACTACTAACAGAGGTTGCGTGGACGTGACGAGGGTAGTGGGATAGTGATGAACCGCTGGGAGTTGTGGTCATAAGGTTCGCGGAGGCCGGTCAGGAGACCACTGTGTATGGATGAGAACAGTGGTTGTACAGTAATGCGTGTATCCATGAGCGCCTGCTTTATCCCATTGCAAGGGAAGTGGTGGGTTACGTTAAGATCATGGTTGGCAGCTCGGCGCAGGGGTGAAACTCTAGCGGCGTTAGACCACGAAGGTTCTGTCTGCGAAGTTACTCTTCGGCGTTCACAACAGATGTGGCCGCGGCGATCGAGGTGAAAGGGGCGCCGTTTGGAAGAGAGCGGCAGTGGAGCCCCGCTGCGGGTGAATGTCGGCGTTTTCCCCATCTCCATGTGATTACTCTTTTTGGAGGACCTCGGATCTCGCGTTCTGCCACAGTATTGCCCCGCATCGGCCCATGCTCCCAACCCTCTCGCTTTGTCTTCCTCTCCTCCGCTTGTCACGTACACAATCACGGCCACCCTAAACTCTCTCGGACAGCCCTTCATAATCACATTTCTCGGGAATAATCTCGCATCGCCCCTCTGGACCGACCACCATGCGCTGGTTTCTGTCTCGAGACACTGCGGAGGCCACCGAGACCGAGGAGTCCAAGCCCAACGTCCGCACGAGGCTTTCGGGGGACCTGTCCAGTCCGGCCGACGCACTGCGGCATTTTGAATACCCCGGCGTACCACCACCCTCTGCGCGCGTCGGGGACCCAAAGCTCAAGCAGCGGGAGAGCGAGCCGGTGAGGCTGTGGCACTTGTGGAAGTACGGGACGTTCGCAGCGGTCAAAGGTGAGTGCCCTTGGCCCAGCACAGGTGTATGCGGGCGTACTACAGATCGCTGGTGTGTCGTGCAAGCTTCAGGCGTTGACCGTCAAAGTTTTTTGATGGCTACCCCGCGCGAAGCACGCGTTCGCCGTGGCCAGACTGTGGGGTAATGCGGGGAATTAGCTTCTCTATTCATTTTCGTCCCAATTCAGGCCGCGACCTCTTCCGCCCCTTTGTCGGCTCTGTAGTCCCCCTCGTCTGTGTTGGTCGTTGTAATTGAAGACGAGTCTGACATTCCTCCCCCTGTAGCGACGACGCTCGCCGTCGATGTCCTCTCGCACCAGCTATGGGGCCCCCGTCGCAAGTCGTGGGGGATTGAGATGACCTTGCTCTCAAGCATGATGAGGGACATGAGTAGATACTCTCATCTCACCGATATTGTGAGTATTCCTGGTCTTCAAGCACTCGTTGCGTCACATTGACTTTGAGAGCTTAGGACACGATCCGAATGCTCATGAGCATAGGCGGTCTCGTTCCCGTCCCGTCCGACGCCCTCGTCACCCCCGTTTCATTCCCGGTCCGCAAACGACGATTGCGGGGTATACTTGCGCAATTCGACGCCGCCGAAACTGGGAAACGAGAGCTCTCTGGAGAGTGGGTCGTCGGGAAGCGAACATGGCGAAGACTCCAATCCGAATGGCGTGCCAGGAAGGAGGGCAGACCTTCCCCTCCGGGTAAAGGGAAACGAAAAGAGCGAGTTGTGTTGTACCTGCATGGAGGTATGTATAGTGTGTACTGCCGGGCCCACTTTCTGATTTTCAATGTGCAGGAGCGTATTACATGTTTAGTGCCGCGACTCACAGGCTGATTACCATCCCACTGGCGAAACACCTTGACGCACGACTATTTGGTAGGTTCTGCCCCCATTACGATACCTTTCGAGGCACTGACCATGTTCTTAGCTGTTGACTATCGACTTGCACCCGAGACACGTTTCCCAGGACCTCTCCACGATGCCGTCTCAGGTTATTTCAGACTTGTAGACGACCTCAAAGTCCCTCCGGAAAACATCGTGGTCGCTGGAGACAGCGCTGGGGGTGGCCTAACGCTAGCCCTCCTGATGTACCTGCGAGACAACAACTATCCTTTACCTTCAGGCACCATTTTGCTTTCTCCTTGGGTCGGTACGTCGTCTCGAGCTCCAAATTCTGTAAAATAAGTCTGACAGCCACTCTTAGACCTTACGATGAGCTGCGAGTCATGGGACAGCAATGCTCCGTATGATATCGTTCCCAAGCCACAACCGGGCGATCATCTCAACCCTATCCACTGCTATCTTGGGGACCACATGGAGAAATATCTCACCCACCCATATGCTAGTCCGCTCTTTGGGGATTTCAAGGGTCTACCGCCTATGCTCATCCAGGCCGGAGATGTCGAAGTTCTCCGCGATGAGATTACTCTCCTTGCGCATAAGGCATCACTTGCAGGTGTCGAGGTGCGACATGAACTCTATGAGGACATGGTACGTCTCCATGAGCTTTCCGCACTCTCGGTTTTCGCGTCTAACATTATCCTAGGTTCACGTATTCCAGTCATTTCCATTCCTTGAGCCCGCATTCCAAGCCTTTACCTCATGCCACGACTTCGTCTGGAAATTCTTGCCTCGATGTCAAGCCCGAACACCTCAGGATATTGAACCCACTGCCGAAAAGCGCCTCGAGGACGAGATAGATACAGGCGCCACTCGAGTCGTCAGGGGAGATGGATCGGAGACGGGAACTGGTCCAGAGGCGCTTGCTGAGACCCCCGCGCAAAACCCTCGTGGGAGGCCCTACCGCCAGAAACGCTCTCCACGATCCCGATCACCCACGCCAGGGCTGGAGGAGCCGAGTTGGGGCTCCATGTACGTATCCTCCGACACGGACGACGAGGGCGACTTCGGAGACGGTGCCGTCCGAATCCAGACCGCGTACACGCCTCCGTCGACACCGTCAGCACCAGAGAAACGGCCCCCGCTGGTGAAGGCACCCTCTTTCTCTCGGTTACGAGCCACGTTCAATACCATCGCCGACGTCGCGTCCGTCTCTGCTTCCACCGCGTTCAATCTCGCTCCTTCGCATCCACGACCCTCTTCTCAAGCGTCCCTTCCCGCATCGCCTGTTCGCCGAAGGCAGCGTATCTCGTCCATTAGCATGACATCGACGTCAGGGACGGCGCCCGGTCCTTCTATTCGCCGCTCGCAGCGAAGCCACCCGGATATTTCGTCGTTGTGTAACCAGTGGGCGGCACAAGGCCCCGCCAACCAGACCAGAACGTACAGGCCCGAAACGCCACAACCCCCGGACTCTCCGCATACCCCCGCTGTAGCTTGAACATGATCCGGACGTTTCACATGAGCATCACCGATTCGCCGTAACACGACTTCCGCCCGCATTACTTCCTCGCTATCCTTCACGTTTGTGCATCCAAGGACTTATCGTGTACTAACATTGCAATTCACATTGTCCCTTTCTTGACCGTCACGGATGGATCCCTACTTGCTACAATGATGTTTGCACGCGACGCAGAGCTTGACGCCTCGGAGAAATAGGTATATGATATAATGTGCGCGGTAGCAGCAATCCCCATAGTAATTGTAATGATAGCTATGTGACACTACCCCCACGAAGAAGAATAGAGTACAATTGTAACTACCACACCATGAGACTACTGACAGCAGTCATCATTGCGATCTACGTCCTCCACGCAACCGGTGCTCAAGCGACGACCGATACAGCTCCAACTCCTCAATGATATTCGTCAGCGCGTTGACTTCCCAGTTCCCGTATATGAAACCCGCGTAGAGCATGGTCGTCGCGAGCCACGTAAGCGCAATGGAGATAAGGATGAAAACCGGGCGGATCCCGAGCGGGAACCACGCCGCGGTCACGACGATGACGAGGAGAAGGAAAAGACACGCGTAGAGGACCGCCAATTGGAACCGCGCCTGCGACTGGGCGAACCGGTAGCGCGCCGTGAGGGATGTCAGAGCCTGCGTGATGGAATCGGGCGAGACATCCTTCGATGGCGAGAGCTGCCCGTTCGCACCGTCCGCGCTCGGCGTTTCATCGAGGTCTTCCAGCGGCGGCACCGAGATTTCGAACGTCGCCTCGAGCCCGAAATGATCTGAAAATGAGAACGGCCGCGCCGGGACGCGCTCGCTCAGCACGACACGCGTGTCGACGGGGCGGAGGCGCGGTGCGCCGGACGGCGCGCGCGGGGGGTGGCGGTAGAAGACGTAGTCGAGGCGCTTTCCCTGGAACGCGCGCGCCATCGGCTCGAGCCGCTTCCCCGCCGAGTACGAGTTGAGGGGCGAGTCCGCGGTGACGCCGTGCACGCGGATCGCGTCCTGGGGGCTCGGCGGGTTCGTCGGCGACGGGTCGGGCGTGTCAGGGTGCGTGACGACCCACGCGTCGTCGAGCTGCGCGTGGTCGCGGATGATGCGCATGGGGAGCGTGGGCGGGACGGAATTGAAGTCGCCGGCGGCGATGACGACACGGCCCAGCTCGGCGGCCTGGCGGGCGAGCTTCGCGAACTCCCATGCGTTCACGAGGCGGTGCGCTTTGTGGTGCTCCAAGCCTTCGTCGCCGCCTTTTGCATATAGCTAACCAAGGGTAAGCACGCATCCCCGAAACCCAATGCGGGGGACGTACGTGAGTGTTGAAGAGCTGGACTTCGCCGAGAACAGGGTGCGCAAAGATGATGCTTGCAGCACCCTTGCCGACGAACCAGTCGCCGGCTATTACATCGATGGGAGAGCCATTCAGGGAATATGGGTGCATAGTTGCGGCGAGGATGGGGAAACGGGAGAATATGACGAGCCCTGCTCCAAGTGCCCCACTACAGAAGTGCGTCGGACTCTCCTCCCTCCGAGCCGACCCACAGTTGGCGGACGCACCTGTAGAAGAACTTTGAGTATGGCAGCTTCTTGGAGACTGCACTGCGCACAAGCTCGAAGTCTGAGAAAACCCATAGTTCTTGCAGGGTAATGACGTCGTAGTCGGCGGAGGCAAGGGCGTTTGCGATGGCGGCTACGCGCTCCGTTCGCTCCTTAGAGACATACTTGAGCCCCCTGAAAGAAGCAATGAGCTTACTCCACCACGAGCATTTGGTAAGCATACCAGCAATTGAACGTTAAGAGACGGAGGCGGGTTTCAGACATGCTCCAGGAAGAGTGGTGTGCGTGGACAAGGCTTGGTGCTTGCACATCCAGTGCACGCCCTCCGCGTTGGCCGCCGACGGGCGCTCCGCCCGATCGTGTGGGGAGCCGCGTCGGCCAAGGCGGGCCGCAACAACCCGGTTCGAGGTCATGACTATTCTGTGCGGGAGGCTCTCTCGTAGCTTCGGTCTCTTGGCAAGAGTTCTCAGGTGTCCGTTCGTGTATTTGAAGCACCACAAGCTGCGGCCCTAACTATAGAGGAAATGACGAGGTGTTTCACGAATGTACTGCAGTATATGGTCCACACAACGTTGTGTATTCACTTTCCCCGCCTAACACTACCACGCCAAGCGAGTTACAGGCCTGAGGAAGCTCGCACAGAGCTCCGACGGGACGAGTATACTACTTCTGGAACTCAGCTAGCACACGGACAGAATTCAGGAAGTTCGTCTTCTCGAGGAGGAAGTCTGTTACGCAAACGAGGTCAAAGACTGGCTTGGCAGAGCTCGGTGTGTATACTGACCATCAGGAATCACGGTAATGTTGTCCCGCATGAGCTGGAGGACTTTCTTGGAAGGTAGCTCATATTGAGGCCATGGAGCTGCATGTCAAACATGAGGAGTGATTATTGGGTAAAGCATGCACAAACTCACCTCCTGGATTCAAGTCGGACACGAAGCGGACGTAGAAGTCCGCCATCTGACTCGCGAACTGCCGCTCCACTTCCGGGAACTGGCCGAACAGAAGGATAAGCTCCGAAGCGTGGAACACTGCGCAGCCCGCCGTCAGCCTACGTGGTGTGACGGACTTGGCATACCACACACCTCCTCTCACTGGGTCCTGGCCTGGGATGAATTCCGTAAAGAAGTAGGCAAACAAAGGCTGCATGGGAGCCGCCTTGCCAAACAGCAGCCGACGGGGTGAAAGGTACATGTTATCGGTGTACCACGCTTCTGCCCGGTCAAAGAGCGAATCCCCGGTATTGAATACACCGCCAAGGCTGGAGTCATTCGCTGGGTAAAACTTGTTCATGGTGTCGAACACATCTTGAGTGACAGTGCTCGGATCGATGAGGAGGTCCTTAATGAACTGATCGAACCTGGCAGTCTCTTCCGCCGGAGGAATGCTCAGGTTGGCAACGGAAACACTGAAACCTGTGCCTTCGTTGAGCTATAGGGGGTAAATTAGTGAATAGCAGCTACTGTAGAGGTTAGGAAGGGGCTCGCATTAGTTCCTGCAAGGATTGGAACGTGCAAGAAGTTGCCGCTTGCAATACGCAGTGACGGACGTTCCGATATAAGACTGTTGGAAGGACCGGGGGCAGGCTGCCATAGCTGACCATTAAGGGTCGCATCCGTCATAACATTCGTTGCGTTCAAAAGTGTCTGCACAAAGGAGACCGTCGTGAGAATGGATGTGACGCAACGACAGCATACTCACCTCGTACGGCACATTCTGCAAGCAAGAAAAGGAGGCAGGGCCTGATGGGCATCCCGTAGCGGCTAGAAGCCGAGCGTATGGGAAGCCGGGATCGTCGTATCGGCTCGCTGGGGGTGCAGTTTTGCTGTAGAGGCGGTGATTAGAGTGATGGTAAACAGTGTCGAAAGGTTATGCTCACAATGGGCCCGTGGAAGAGTCAAAGATGGCAGCTCTGAAGAGAGGACGTGAAGGGGGGAATAGGACGTGCGCCTCGCAACTTCCGGCCCCGGCTGACTGTGACGTGACATGGTCAGCAAAGGATCAAGTCGACTTCTCTCAGAGTCTCAAGCACATACTTGGCCCCAAATGGTGACCTGATTATTGACGTCAACACTTGTTTAACAGAGCAACTGCTTAGACGTACTTTCGAAGGGTCTCCGCCAAATGCAGGCAAGTTGTCTTGCAGGAACGCAAGTGCCGCAGTCTGATCCTGAAGACCAGCGTTTAGGTCCTCGGGGGGGACGAACTTACTTGCGAGCTTATTGCAGGAAGCCATTATTTAAGTGCATTATGAATCCAGGAGTTCTACTCACGAAACCAAAGCTATTGACACGATAGTTCCTAGGGGCCGCATTAGTTCGATGTTCAGCGACCAACACGGACATACTTACACCGAGACGAACATAAACGGTTTTCCAATGGCGACGCTGCGCTGGATGAGAACTGACGAATGTGGTATGAGAAATGGCAATGAACTTAAACGTGGAAGAAGTGCTTGGCGGGGACTAACACGTGGGATTGTATTGAGGGTTGGAAGCAGCGCTACACACGGGTCGGAGCAATTAGTCTGCGGAGCTGCGCAGAAGTGAGTATGTATACACACCCGTTCATGTACGCGCCGCCCTGGAGTAAGGTTGTGTCCTTCAGTGTTCGTCGGCGGGATATTGGAAAGATCAAGGACATACGTAGAACCATACTAAAACTGGCAACTTCTCTTTGCTGCTCACCCCACTTGGACGGAATACCTTGAATGAAATTGAATGATATCGTGTACGAGAAGCAGATTAGATATATCTAACTCACATTGAGAAACAAGCAGTCTTCAGACATGGGTGCGTTGAGACTACTGGACGGGACCTGTGGGCACGCGTTCCCAAACGTCGAGGCGTTCTTCACCCCTAACACAGGCTTGACGATAGGAACAGGGGCCTTGAAACGAAGCGAGCCAACGGGAGGCTGGGCGAACGGCACACCAAGCCAACGATCGATGCCTCCCGATACGGACAGGCCACCGAAGGTCCCGGCGGTGGTGCGAACTTCGAGGGGGGATGACACTGCTGCCAGAGGGGACAGCAGAGACAGAAGGAAGAACAGGGTGGTTGTAGACGTCCACATGGCGGCCAAGGTGCTTGCAATAGGCGAGGAGACGGACGATCGAAACAGGACTAAGAAGTGTCTCTTATATGTACTCGCGAGCGGCTGCGCATGACCTGGATTTAGCGGGTACAACCTCCGGACCTGTCAAAGTCGACGGAGCGTCGTCCCATGAAGCGATGTTCCTGCCGCGCAAGCCGATCAGAAGCCACCTGGGAAGTAGTGGAGAAGAGAGGACTTGCCCTGATTCATAATGTCCGTTCCCTTAGCCTTCACTGAGGCGGTGTACATTCACATCCGTACCGCGCGGTCTGGGTGGAGGGTCATAGTGCGGGTAGTTCAAAATTATTCTCAAGCTCTGGAACGAAGTGGACGTACGTTCGTGACCTCGCCACGGGACCCACGGCATCCCGGGTAGTCGGAGATGCCGTGCGGCGATACGTGCACGACGGGACGACTTGTCATAGCAAACTGTGGTATGGACCGCATTGAAAACCTGTCAACAAGTCACGGAATTCACTGGCGTAAGTTCCCATCACATGACGCCAAGCCTGATAAGAGGCACGCTACTTCAGCGTTCGAGGACAAACTTACGAGTAAGACAAGGTGTACTTACTGTCACTTAGGCTATCGCGTACTGGCATAGTGCTGCCGGCTCGGCCTAGAATATAGCGAGCTTCCGATATGCTACGTAGAAAAATGCGGGACCCCCGTGCCCGCCAGGTCGTCTTCTCTTCTTCGCCGGAGAAGGAGTCAGGAATATGCACGGACCGAAGGGCCATGACGAAGTTCCCGCGGACCAGTGTCATCGCACGTGCCCGTGTGCGATTATTGTCGCAGGCTCGCAGCCACGTCAGCGTTGTGATTTGTGCTCAAAGATAAGCGAGTAGGTGGTGTGGACCAAGTCTGGAATTGGTATGTGGCAGGGGTCAGGACGGCACTGCGGCAGGCAGGGTCGAGAGGCATCGAGGGGGTCGAAGTCTGAAGTCAAAACAGGCGACTGAGCCAAGCCAGGCCCAGCGAGGATGATGCCAAGAGCCCGTGAATATCGGAACCAATCGGCGCCTAGTGCTTTGACTTGCAACGAAATCGCTGGTGGCTCCGGCGACTTGGAAGCACCTCTACGGGTCCCTTTGCTGCTACACAACAACTCTGTCACCACTTCCATCACCAGTGAATCCGGAAAGTCAAACGATGTTAGACGTTGCGGATCGCGAACTCGAACTTCGCACTCACATCCGCAGTCTCTTGCTCCAGTATGCCCTCAATCATCTCACTACGAATTACGTTGAATGGACTCAAGAAACGGTCTCAAATGTGCGCATATAGCCTATCACCTCGATTTGACTCGCTATCTGACACGCGCGGTATGCCAGATACTCTCAGAATGTCTTTCTCCTATTCCTGTGGTTTCGCCTACCTATGTTCTTCTACCCGTGGAGCCGCTCGAGGTGCTTTCTCAGAAATGGGAGCTATCAAGGCTAGATTTGTACGAAGAGCGTTGGAAGGTCGAGGATACGGAAGTCCTATCGCATATCAGGCGCCTTCTCCCCGCTGGACATCGGGCCCGACCCAACATCTCCGATAGGTTTTGGCGACGTGACGACGACGGTAGGAAAAATTGCCTTTACTTTCCATTTAGAGGAGACTTGACCAGTCGACCAGTCGACTATGACGATGTCGTCCTCCGCCGCCCTCTGTCTCCTGTTTTGACCCACCAATCGAGTCTGGCTACTCCCAAGCCAGGAGCCCAACTCGCGAAGCAACCACAGTCGACGAAAGAGTTCCTGCACTGGCACAAATTAGGGCCTGTTACCGTTAGCGATCCCAAAGACCCCAACATTCAAGTAGACGACGCACTGTACGTACAATCCCAAATGCAGATCCCCATTCCTCACCGAACGAGCAATGCAGGGGAAATAGACTGCCCATTGACTCGACTAGTCACGCGCAAGTCGTCAACCTCATCAAATCCGTACCGTATGCAAGGCCCCGCCCACAGGATGCACCCGTACCGGAAGCGATTGACATGTTTCTACGAGCAGATTCTCCCCCTCCGACCTTGATTGAGTTAGAAACGTTGCCAATATTCCCTCGAGATCGACGTACAGGGCGGAAAGAACCCCAGCAAGAGCAGAGAGACTCCTGCGTTTCGATGTGTCTTCAAAGTCTGGCGAGTGTCTCTCAGTCGTGGTTATCTCCGGTAGAAGTGAAGGACGAGGATGAAGACCTTGCAAACGAGCATTTAGCCGTTGTCGACGGATGGTGTCAGTACAACGAAGTGCTGCAACCAACTATATGTACTCACCACTTCGTTCACTTAGTGGCGTTCCGAATGCCGTCTCCTGTCAAACTCGATACCCCCTCCCTTGCGTCCGATTCCTCTGGCTTGGATGAGTTGTTTTTGCCCTCGTCGTCGGACCAAAGCTTCGGTGAGGAGTTTAGTCCTATAGGTAAGTAGTTCTCGTCATGGAAGTGAGCGTGATCCGTAACCCCTGAGTGCAGAAGAGATCCAAGTACCCTGGTCAGAGAAATTTGGGGGAGGCTCCGTCAAGCCGTCCGTGTCGGGAGATAACAGCAAGTGAGTGGTCGAAATTGGATGCGCGATATCGCTGAGACGACCGCTGGCCTAGTCTCGCAACCTTCCTGCCTCCCTTCCTTCAGATGCCTCAGAGTATAGTACCTCGAATAGTTGACTCACCTCGGTCCTGCCCTTCATCCCCCTGCACGCATATCACGGCGTCGATGCTTGGACAACCACCTTCACGGCTAGCCCCTAGTCGCTCTATGGACACCCCCAGAACTCTTGACGTGGGACCCTCTAGTAGTGACGACTCAGTGTCTTTCGCCGTGAAAACGATTGTTCAAACTTACGGAGAGGTTCTCCCCGGGGACGATCCTGCGGATATAATTCTAGAGGAGAAGCTCGACGAGAAGGACAGTCTGCTCATGGATGGTAGGAGAGGTTCGGCCAACACAGTTGGCCTCACGTGCTGATCCTCGCCTCAGTCCCCAAAATGCGCCCCCCAAACGAACACGCCCCCAAGAATGTATTACCTTCCAAGCTCTCTGACTTAGTTGCCGCCAGTCTCACAGAACCAACGGCGAACGCAATCGTACCACCTAGGAATGGTGTCGGATTCTTGAAGAAGGCAAAAGGACTCCAGTCGCTGAGTATCCAGCTGAGCTGGGTGTACGTTTGGCTCGTAACCGACTTTTACCGCTCATTAACCCCCTTTCGGAAGGCCCTTCAAGTACGCTAACAAAATACCCACCGAGGAGGAAGTCGCCGACGTGGAAAACGACCCTTGTCCGCAGCTTACCAAGGCCATCGGTCTGCCTAAGGAAGAAATCGTTTCCCGGCTTTCTGATTTATTGGACGAGAGCAGGGTCTTTGCCTCGCAGCACGCGGAGCCATCGGCAAAATTCTTCTCGGAAGACGGGGATCTGGGCGACTTGCTTGAGACACATCGGGCATTCGCCATCGAGATAGAGCTAGTCCTGCCTCGCGGAGATCGGAGAACACTGGCTGGGCTTTCGCTGGAGCTTGCGGACAAAGACAGACCGACTAGTAGTAGTGAGGTGAACACGCCCCTGCAAGAATTCAATCGTTTACAACCACCTTCAAAGAAGGTCCGATTTCGGAGCCCCGAGTCATCCTACTATGATTTTTCCCCTCTCCAAAACGATTCTGGCGTTGTTCTTCTTGACATACCCGCCCTCGAAGAAAATGATACGCGCAACCTGTTCACACAACTGGCTTCGGCTGCGGAAGGCTACGAAGGGTCTCCTGGTGATGGCGATGCTTTTCCAGACCTAGATGCTGTTCACTTTTGCTGCGACCTCGAAATGCCAGCTCCTGGGGTCGGTTCTGGTCCTCGTTCGAACTCGCCTGGATCACGACATTCACAACGGTCTGACGAATCCATCAACGAGTGCGGGCCCCGAGCCACGGAAACCTTTCCAATCGGCGCCACTCGCGAGCCTCCCGCTAACCTCTTGCGTCGCGTATTTGGAAATTCTAACCAGGCCGCCGACGCTTCTGCTACTGGCTGTCATGTTCCCCTGGGCACAACTGACAGTGTTGCCGATAATTCTCATGAGTTTCATCCGACGACGGACTCCGTTGATCACCTGCCTAAGCCCGCATACTTGGAAAGCCTCTCTACCGGCCAGTCCCTTGCGCACTTTATGGCCTTCTGTGGGAAGACCCTACTACCCGACGCTGCGCCCCAGTCTAGCCATGCTGCGCTCCCTGGAACGGACCTTGCCAAGTCAGACCAGGAAATAGAGCATTCTTCCGCCATTCGAGGAACCCCAGCCGAATTACTTGACCGTCGCACGCTGCGCCTTCCAGAAGACTATGAACCACCCAGCACATTGCACCGGTATATGGCGTCAATCGACCTCATTCAACGGCGTGCGCTAGTGCGCGCGCTCCGGGCGTACTGTTCGGTCGAGCTTGTAGAGCGCGAAACCCTGGGAGCCGGCATTACCGAAGACGTCCACCTTATTCTTGACTGCGACACCGCCGTGTTCTTTGTGGCGCTCGAAGCCCTCCCCGCATGCGGAACCGCACTCATCGGCACCCTAACCACGCTGTCGTGGCGCTACGCCAATCTGCTCGTGGTGCTGGAATGCTACCCGTCCGTATGGGATGTACGTTACGACGCCACAGACGACAGGCCCGTCGCGAGCGCGTGGAGCGAACCGGTTGTCCGCGCGGTGCACCGCCTCCGGCGGGACGTGCAGATTGCACAGGGTATACAGAACATGCGCGCCCGTACCGAGGTTGCGTATGGTTTCGCCGAGTCGGTCGAAGAAGCCGCCGCGTTCGCACGCGTGTTCGGGGACGTTGCAGAGACGCGAGACGGCGTTCTTGAAGCGGCGTGGGGAGAGCGGGAGTGGCTGACACATGAGGAACGGGATGTGAGTATCACCCGCATTGTGCCCTCTGCCTTGCCCTGAGCTGGATACGCTACGGGCGGTGCGCCATGCTGCTTCGGTATACCACCGGCCCTTGTATTCGAAACATGGGGTGATGCATGATGCGCTTCTTCTACGCTAGACGTCGGGCAGAACTGACATTTTCGAATTGCACAGGGTGAACACGAGCTCTCCGGAGTCGACGGGATGAACACCTTCGCGGCGTCTTTCCTACTGTCTCGAACAACGTTGGAGAATCTATTGGAGATGCCCGCCGAGGATCGCCTCCTAGAATTTGGAGATATCGTTGGTGGAGAAAGAATGGTGAGCGCCATACTACGGTTCTAGTACATCGTTAGTGCAGCGCGCACTGATTCCTTCTGTGGCGCCATAGACGTGTTTCAATAGCGACCTGATAAGACGCTTCGCTGCCGCCCAGCTCCCTCCGTCTTCACCAACCCATATGGAGGCGTCATCATCACTGAGCTCGATCCCCTACTTCGGGGACAGCGATCTCGAGGTAGCACAGTGATGCTTTCTGGAGCACCTCATTGGCGCGATGGCACATGTCAAAGAGGATATAAATAGCTGGCTGGTATCGATACACTAGTACAATACACCACGCAATACCACACTACATTTCATGCGCTTGAGCACTGCTCCTGACTAAAACCGCGACAACCACGCTGACCCGACTCTCCACGGTCGCGCGGGTGTCCGATGCGCCGCGTGGGCTTCATGGAACCTTGATGTCTCGCCAATCTGAGATCAATTGATCTCGAGCTCCCACAGCTCGTCCGTCCGCTCGTTGGACGCCAAAAGGCCGCCGAACATGACCGTCTGGGTGTGGCCCGCCGGGTCCAGCCAGGACGCGGAGGGGAACCACCCGCGCCCGACCGGCGGGTCATGTTCTTCGTCGCCGGTAACCTCCAACCGGTGCCATGCCCATCCCTTACGGATGTCCCAGTCGTCGGACTTGTCGTCGCCCTTGGAGAGCACCCAGACGTCGTTCCAGAACGTGCCGGCGCCAGCGTGCCCGTTGGCAGCGGGGTCGCCTTCGCCATGGTAGAGCACAGCGAGCGCATGGTTAAGCGAAGGCGAGGGCGACTGGAACCGCGCAAAGCCGTGCACGGAGCGAGCGCCAGGGCTCCCGTGAACGGGGTCGGCAACAGGCTGAACGGTCACCCACTTGTCTTCGGATACAAGGTAGACGTCGAGTTCGCCCGCCGCAGCAGGGAGTTCGTGCCCGCAGAAGCCTAACCGCGCGCGCCGGCGTAAAGGGACAACGGTCAGCGGGAAAGAGAAGGGGTGGATGACTGGACTTTGACGTACCGCCGTAACGGAGCAGTACATCCGTGTCTCCCGCGATCGTCGTTGCGACAAGCGCAGTCCCGCCTCGACCGGGGTCAGGTGCGGACGCCAGGGTTTTCCATTCATTGGTCTTCAAGTCGTACGCATGGAGCGTGCTGAGCCTACCGCTTTCAGGGCAACCCGCGTGCACGTAGATGTGTCCCTGTGGAACATGAGCGCAGGGTCGACGCGCGCCGGAGAAGGCTATTTACCCCATGAACGACGGCTGTATGGTAGCTGCGCGATGCGGGGGCCTGTTCTTCGTTCGCGGCAGTGATGCGTTCCCACTTTACCGACTGCTGCGAGCCCTTGCCCGAAGCCACGAATGTCGCCTTCCACACACCCACCTGCTGGGCATCAAGGGGAGTCATGTCCTTCCCGCCGCGGCCGCCCCACACGTAGAGCGCGCCGTCGTGCCAGACCGTCGTCGCTCCTACCCGGGGCTCGGGGAGCGCCTCGGGCGCGAAGAGAGCCGGATCCGGGGTAAGCATTCGCCATCCCTGGGAGAGTACGCTCCTAGCGAGATCGAAGACATGGAGGGAGCCTCTTGGCGTGGCGTCGCGCCCTACGCCAGTGTCGACCGGCGTGCGCGGGGCGAGCTCGCCGCCATAGACGACAACGACTCCGGCCTCTGTAACAGCGATTGTGTGGGACGAACGCGCAAGGAAAGGCGTCTTGGAAAGAAGGAACCAGTGGGCTTGAGCCATTGTTGTATTGAGGAAGTTAAAGAAGTTCTCGAGCGCGGACGCTAGTGAAGTGGGCGGAGGGAGGGCGAGGCGCGGGGGAAAGACTTGTCTCGGGCGACTTTGATACGGGAACGTGAGAGGTGACACGATACGATACGTGGCGTTTGTGGCCTGGAGACCGACATCGAGGATTTGATTATGGCATGATCACACCATCTCCCCGACGCTGTGCACCCTCCGAAGAAGTCAAAATAGCGGCCGGACGCGGAGTTCCAAACTCTAAGCGGAGCTCCCAGCCGTCCCCTGACGTCCAATATCCGTTGTTTGTTCCTGTTAGTTTTCAAAGGCCCTGCCTTCCTAATTCGATTTGACGTGCTTCCTACCGACCTTCGTTCAATGTCTGCTGTGCGCCGAAGGGGTACATCCTAAACATGCTCCCCTGGAGTGTCCTTGCAAGGGCGCACTCGGATCAACTAACTCTTTACCAGGATCAACGAGGGAACACACGCCTGTCATGATTGGTAAGCTGCTTGATAAGCACCACTGCGCCTTTCACTGAACTGTTGTAGATACAGGTGCTGGCGTGTCTCGGCAGAGTCTCCGGAGCTGCGTCCAGGGGAATATAAAAGAGATCTTGAGCAACGAGCTGTCCATAATGTCAAACTCACTTCTCTTGTCATCCTCGAATTTACGCGATGTCTCAACCTGCGAAAACCTTCAAGGTCGCAATTATTGGTGGCGGCGTCTGCGGTCTAGCATGCGCAATCGCACTGCACAATGCCGGTATTTCCGTCGAAGTCTTCGAGGCCGCGGTAAGCCAGAGGATTTTACTGCAGTATTGTCTTAGCTATCTCACACGTCGTCCGCAGGCTGCGTTCGGTGAAGTAGGCGCGGGAATCGGCTTCGGTACGCCGCACCTATTTCTGTCCACCACGACCTTGGCGTAGACGAGTGTATCATTTCTCTAGGCCCCAATGCTGTGCAGGCACTCAAGTACCTGGACCTATTTGATGCTGTGCTCGGTAAAACAAAACCGGGCGACTATAGCTCCAAGGGATTCTTGTTCTATTCTGGCCTTGGAGATCACGGACTTGTGTACGACGTGTGTGGCGTGTCTATATTTGCCAAGATTGCATCTTGTGCACTCACGCCGCGCCTTTTAGTACCCTGCCGCGCCCGAGGATGCTAGCATCAGTATGCATCGGTGAGAGGTCATCTCTCATTGGCCGTTAATCAATCATTGTTATACTGACGGAGGTTGGTAGCGCCGTGTTCCTCGAGGCGCTTGTTGGCCTAGTGGATCCAGACACCACGCATTTCAAGAAGCGCTGTACGTCTGTCACAGAGTCTCTCACCAATCCCGGCCAACTAGTGGTCCACTTTTCCGACGGCACTTCGCACGAGACGGATATCGTTCTCGGCGCAGACGGCATTAGAAGCGCCGTGCGCAACTACGTCGTGGCTGATGGCGCAGAGAAGGTCGTGTTCGGCAACACCGTAGCCTACCGTGGGCTTATTCCGCACGCCGCGCTCAAGACTGCCGGATTTGAGATGCAACTGGCGGGCCGTCCGGCTTGCTTCGTCGGGCCGGATAAGGTGAGAGAAACAATCGTGCCCGCCACCTCGAGATATTTTGGATATCCGTTCTGACGGACTTTGGGTGTAACGCAGCACATCGTAGTCGTTCCCATCAAGAACGGGGAGATTGTACGTGCATACAATGATACTGCGCTCGAACACGTTCTTCGGAACTCAAAGGGTCTTTTTCCACCAGATAAATGTTGCCGCCTTCTCGGCGCGGTATGATATTCCCATGGGAGCTCAGGGTCTTCCTGAGAGTGCGCCGTGGGTCGGCCAGGTATCGCGCGAAGAATTGCAGAAGGAGTTTGATGCGTGGGGTCCCGATGTGCGCACCCTTCTAGGATGCCTGCCGGAGAAGACACTCCGGTGGTCTGTTCATGTTGTGCACCCATCGTTGGAGAGTTACTCTAAGGGGAATGTGGCACTCCTTGGCGATGCGGTGCGTGTTACTTGGTGTTTCCCCACAATTTCCGGGGAAGTTCTGAGGGGGGGGCTTTGATATCTAGGCCCATGGTATGCTTCCCCACCTCGGAGCAGGCGCTGGACAGGGTCTTGAAGATGCCCTACTCCTCGTCCGCCTGCTCAGTCACCCAGATACCAATTTGGGTAACTTGAACGTGGGCGCCAGAATTACTCCTGTTGCATGTCCAAGACTCACACCATGACCACATTAGCGCGTCCTCCAAGTTTATTCTCACGTCCGCAAGCGCCGAGCACAGATGGTCTGGGACGCCAGCAAGCACGCGGGAAGTGTCTACGACTTTCATGGGCCCAGCGGGACCACAGCCGAAGGCATAAGTGCGGATCTCAAGGAACAGTGGAAGCTGGTATGGGGGTACGATGTTAATGACGACTGGGAGGCCGGGTTGTCCCATCTGCGATCCGACAACACTTTTCAGGAGGCGCCTCTCGGCTAGTTCGACATGACGTCATAGCATATTCACCTTCAAACTCTTCGGGACTGAGATTATTATCGTGTAATCGAAGTACTCTTCTTGTAGGGCAGGTCTCGGGATACAATCATCATATCATTGGGCAGTATGTGACAAGGGAATACTAGACTGGGATATAATACATAGCCATACAAACATAGGAAGGAGGAGACAAAACGAGGCTTAGGCACCAAAGCCGTAGAGAGTGCGGCCGGAACGCTTGAGAGCGTAAACGACATCCAGAGCTGTAACCGTTTTCCTAGAAGAACTTGTCAGTCTATAAATAAATAGCAAGCGCCGATAGGACTAACCTCTTTGCGTGCTCAGTGTAGGTGACGGAGTCACGGATGACGTTCTCGAGGAAGATCTTGAGGACACCACGGGTCTCCTCGTAGATCAGACCGGAGATACGCTTGACACCACCACGGCGAGCAAGACGACGAATAGCCTAAGCGACATCAACGTCAGGGACGTATGCCCAAGAATACATTTAACACAGAGGACAACAATAGTACACAAAACGCGTCACGCACCGGCTTGGTGATACCCTGGATGTTGTCGCGAAGGATCTTGCGGTGACGCTTGGCGCCGCCCTTTCCGAGACCCTGTAGCAATGACGCACATGAAGAGGTGTAGACATGCGCATCGGAGAGTTTGTGCTTACCTTGCCACCCTTTCCGCGTCCAGACATGATGTACGAGAGGTTGAGTTAGGCGAGTAGTGTAGAAGTTGTGGAAGTCGTCGCAGAGACGATGGCTTAGAAGCGAGGTGGTGGTGGTTGCAAGACAAGTCGCGTCCGACGCGTCTCGTTGACTGTATGCCTGGCGCGTTTGCGTATGTTTGGCGCCTCACGTGATGCGGAGAAGCGCGTCTCGGTTAGGCGCCTTGTGTGTGAGCAAGCACGTCAGACACCACGAGCACCCGGTCGCACTTGCAATGCTCCTTCGCACCCTCGTCCGCCCGTCTCTCATCTCTCGCCAGCTCCCCAGACACGTGCCCGGCTTCAGCAGAACAATGTCCATCACGCACATCTCGAACGCCAGCCAGCTCGATGGCATTCTGGCCAAGTCCAAGGACAAGTTGTCTGTGAGTATTTCTCTTGAGGTATATGCGTATAACCACTGAGGATACTCAACGCTAGGTTATTGACTTTCATGCAACCTGGTACTTGGTTCAGTGAGCTTCTCGACTAAAAGCTGAATGGAAAGAAGGTGTGGCCCGTGCCATATGATTGCCCCGACCTTTGAGGCACTCGCCAAGCAGCACCCGAACGTCAACTTCCTCAAGGTTGATGTAGACCAAGCGTCGGACGTTTCTGGTAGATACAGGGTGACTGCAATGTGAGTTCCGATATCAAATTGACCTTCTGTTAAAACTAATTTATACCAGGCCTACTTTCGTTTTCCTGAAAGGCGCCTCAGAGCTAGAACGCATACGCGGTGCGAACAAGGGGTGGGTGCTTTCTCCGTCACACGTTTCAAAGTCAGTCATGAACATACGTCATTGTCAGCGCTCTGGAGGAGGCCGTGCGTCGCCTATCCTCCGGTTCTAGCGGTTCTTCGGGTTCTTTCGTTGGTCGTGGTCAAACTCTCGGAGGCGGCTCTTCAAATGGCGGCGGAGTTGGCGGGGATGGCATCGCCATTTTGCAGGGCATAGACCCCCAGGTGAAAGTATTGCTCTGTCTCCTGGGAGGGTACGCGTTGTTCTGGTACCTTAGTTAAGTGTACCTCGCTTCATCCTACCCGACGCACCTATCCACCGTGGAATCATCGTTGCAGCAAGTGACATGTCATTGCACACTGGCCCCGGCTGTCACACGTGTCCATATTTGATACCGCAATGCAGGATTTTTCTTGGCTGCCGTTCACAAGCTTCGGGGGCCGCAAATCCACAAACCTCTTGCTCGGTGCGTGGCCAACTTCTCGACCCGAGGCTGTCCTCCTCGTGTTTGCGCTTCTCTCAGCACGGTTTTCCGCATCCGGGCTTTCCAGCGGGCTCCCGTTTTTTTCGAGGCAGCGCCTCTTTGCTTGTTGGTATCGACTTCACCCGCATAAGCTCCGCATTGTCTTCCATGCAACAACCCACGAGTATGGCGTTAAAACATCCCGGATTCGCTGATGATACTCGCATCCGCAGCTTCTGAGGTGGAGCATCAGGTGTCCCGCTAAGATGCTAAGACGCGCTTGCAGAGTGTTATCTCTCGTAGAACGAGTCCGCGCAGTGGCGGCGATCCGCCCAGCGCGCGACTACCTGTCCGGATGGTCGGAGAGAGATGGGTGGCGACCACCACGAGAAAAAAACCCGGGGAGTCGACTTCTAAGTCGTAGAGCTAGCCGAGCGTTGCTACGTATTGCAAAATGCCAAGCCAGAGTGGCGCTCGCCTATGCCCGGGCGCACCCCGTCTATCTGCGGGAGAACCAGCATTGTGGCTGTCCTTGAATGCGTTTCCACACCGCGCTTACTCACTATGAATCGTTCGGCGGACCATTTCCCGCGCGAGTCGCCGCCTGATTTGCGCGGTGACTGCGCAGGTTCGTCACTGCTGAACAGGGTCCTTCTCGCTACTGTCAGTGCTGAGAACCGACCCGCGACGTCAGCCCTCGGTGTTGGGTTGTTACGCCTCAGGGCCAATCCCTCCAGGAGGCGAGTTGTGGTGCCTGCCGGACCTCGTCAAACGTGCGCATGTGCGCATGGAGTATCGGAGCCGCGAGCATACATCGCACATGTCTACCTCCGGCAAAGCGGTTGTATCAACGGGCGTCGAGATAATTGCGCGGAGATGCTAATGGCGCAATATTATTCTCGAGGAAAGCTAGGAGCCTGGGATCTTTTTGTCATCGCTGCCTTGATGCGATCGCTTGTGCGTCGGCGCGTCCGACTCAGCGGAGCTCCTGCGCATATGACGTTTACGGAAGGTGCTTTGATGGGGCCGAGGGTCCTTGTGGCGTTTGGCCATGCTTGCTCATCCCGCCCATCGCTCTTCCAGATCTCATTCAGCGACAACCGCGCGTCCCCCGTGTTTCCTCGTCATGAAATCGGTGATACAGTCGTCATCCCGTTCGCACGCAGGTGAGGTATACCATCGTTGGTTAGTTCCAGCAACTCACAAATATTCCCAGCGATCCGAAGTTGCGGACTCCCCGATGTAGAATTTGCAACTTCCATGCCCCCTCGGTACGCTCGCCCATGGCCGCAGGGTGGCGAGAAGATCCAGCCTCCGCCACGCCCGATGACTGCGGCTTTCGCATCGCCCTCAGGTGCGCCAGCCCGGGAAGCAGGTCACCGAGAACAACCAGCTCCCATCGCCTCTCGACCCCTTTATCGCCGGTGTTGGTTCTTCCACAACCGGTGCGCCGGTAAGTAGATCTCGTTAGATTCGTACAGTCGATCCTCATCGGGCGCTGGTTACCGGTCTCGCTAGCCAGAATCAGCACGTTCACTCGCGGTAAAGCCCGCACCCGCCGTGTCGCCCGCTTGCCCACGCTGGTGAAATGTTATTTTGGCTCCAACGATGCAGTCAACTCTCTTAAAGGGTGGCATCGCAGATTGCATCCCTTCGTGAAACCGTCTCGCCCCAGCGGGCCCGTCTCCTCTATACCCCCTTCGGTTCTCCACTAGGCACCCCAATGTCGATCCCACTCTCCTTTCTTGCCGACCTCCCCGCCCCCCCTCCCGAGGCCTCCCTCGGTGAGCAGCTCGCTGCAGCTGTCACTGACTCTGGCCGGGTCGGCACCCTCATCGACTGCCTATGCACCACGGATGCCCCTGTCCTCTGGTCCCCGGACACATCGCGTCCACCTCTGACCCACGCCTCCCTTCGCCACTTCGTGTCGAACTTCGCCCTCCCCACTTCCGGCCTTCACGAAAGGTTGCAGCCCAATGACCGGGTTATGGTCGTTCTCCCGACTAGCCCCGAGAACGCAGTGGCGCTCCTCTCTGTCTCCGCCTACCACACTTGCGCGCCGATGAACGCCGGATGCACCGCGGGAGAGCTCAGCGAAGACGCAAAACGGCTCCGGGCCAAGGCCATTCTCACGACTCCTGATGCGGCGGAAAGGCTTGAGCTCGGGCGGCTGAGGGAAGAACTCCGGTGCGAAATTATTTTCTTGAACGCCCGCACTCGTGGACCCGCGGGCCTTTTCGACCTCTTGACTATGGGGGATGGTGAAGAGACGGAAGACTGGGACGTTGTCGCGCAACCGACCCTGCGCCCGTCACGTCCGCATGGCCTCGCCGACCAGTCCCTTGTGCTACACACTTCCGGAACGAGTGGAAAGAAGAAGGTACGGAGGTTTTCGCCCGCCTTGCGATGAACGTTTTACCGATTACGGAACTCCTGCAGGTTGTGCCCTACACCTTGCGCTCCCTCATTGTCGGCACCTGTGCTGTTATCCAATCGTGGGATCTGCGTCCCGACGACGTCAACAGTGCGTATCTTTCTCCTCGTGATTGTCAGACACAGAACGCTCATTCATCTTTCGTCTGTCAGTGAATATGATGCCGCTATTCCATGTTGGCGGTATCGTTCGCAACCTCTGGGCGCCCGTCTTCTCTGGTGGCAGTGCAATCATGTGTCCGGGTTTCGATAGTACCGCATTCTGGCCTATCGTTATGGCGTGCGGAGCTACCTGGTGCGTGCTACCATCTCAACACACACAGCCCATACATATGGCGCTGACCGCTTATTACAGGTACTATGCTGCACCCACAATGCATCACGCTATTTTAGGATCGAAGCCAGATACGGTCACGCCATCGAGGGACACGCGTATCCGGATGATCGCAAACGCGGCTGGCGGCCTCCTCCCCTCGCTCGCTCAACAGCTGAAGGAGACGTTCGGTGCCGTCGTTCTCCCGTCCTACGGGATGACAGAATGCATGCCCATTGCTTCTCCGCCCACAACGTACCGACTTGACCGCCCTGGCTGCTCCGGTGTTGCATGTGGTCCCTATCTGTCGATTCGTAACCCCTCAAACCTGGAACTCGAGCTTCCGCGTGGGTCTACCGGTGCCGTTTCCGTCCGGGGCGTGCCTACCTTCGAGGGGTACGAGACCGATCCCGACGCACCTCTCGACACATCCTCCTTCACGTCGGAGGGCTGGTTCGACTCTGGGGATGTCGGGTACATGGACGCAGATGGATACCTCTACATCACAGGGCGATCCAAGGAGATCATCAACAAGGGAGGCGAGGTTATCTCTCCGTTCGAAATAGAGGAGGCCATTTCATCCGTGGCTAAGCACCGCGTCAAGGCTACCATCGCCTTCTCCGTCCCCCACGATGTCCTCCAGGAGACCATCGGCGTCGTCATCGTCCCCGTGCCGGACGCTCCGCGCATCGGACTTCACGAGCTGCTTGACGTGTTGAAGGTCCAGCTGCATCCGTCGAAGTGGCCATTCGTCATCGTCTACATGGATGATCTTCCGAAGAACAACGCGGGGAAGCCTCTACGCATTAAGCTTGCGGAGCGCCTGGGCTTGGCAACTCTCACGGATGATACGCCAGCGATTTCGCGACACTTCGAAGCGTCGGCTCCCGACAAGAACGCGCCTCTCTCGCAGCCCATCCCGTGTTCCCCCGTCGCGCTCAACCTTTCTAGCGTCGAGGAAGCTATCGCGGGCATCACTGGGGTCGTTGAGGTCGCGGTCCGACTCCGGAAGGACGGCGCGACGGAGGCGTTAGTTTCCGTGCTTCCGGCTGCGTCTCTGGACTCCACTTCCATCGCCGACACTCTCGCATCCATCATCCCTGGATATGCCATCCCCGACCCTCTTCACGTGTTCTCGGAGCGCTTGGCCACCACGAAGGGTGGAGCGGTGGACTGGGAGCTGATGGAAGCCGAGATTGCCCGCCGAAACGCAACTGGGATGTCACCTCGTGCCCTCGTCATCCGCAACATCGTAGCAGAGCTTCTCGACAAGGACCCTGCATCGATTAGTGGTGACAGCGATTTCTTCCTACTCGGCGGCAACTCTCTGCTTCTCGGCCGTCTCGCCCATCTCATCCGGAAAGAGACAGGAGCGACCGTACGGGTTCCATCCATTTTCACCCATAGCACCGTCAACGGGATCGCCTCACTCGTGGATGCAGACGAGTCCGCGCGGGATATCCTCGACAAGACCGCTGTTAACACCCCCGCCAACAACTCCACTGCGTCGTCCCAAAAGTCGTCCTCGAGTACGCTCGACCTCCCTAGCCTCGAGTATGCTGCCGGTGGTATCGCGGATGGACGCGGTCGTGGTCAGAACCATCCCCTATCCCTTATCGTCCAAGCCATTCCTTTGATCTTCCTCTACCCTCTCAAAGCCTCATTCACATGGACCGGCATCGTCTTCATTCTCTCGCTCTTCTCGAGCTTCATTTCGGGCAACTACTGGGAACGTATTGGGTCGCTCCTCACCGCCATCATTGGAGCCCGCCTCGTGTCCAGAATTGTGCTTCCATTGTTCGCCATCGTCTTCAAGTGGGTAGTCATCGGACGCTACAAGCCTGGGACCTACCGCTTCTGGAGCAACTACCATCTACGGTGGTGGATCACTAACCAGGTACTGAGGATCCTGGGCCGCGGGATTTTCTCCATGCACCCGTCGCTCGAGGTCGTCTACTACCGCATGCTCGGTGCGCGTATTGGCAAAGACGTCTACATCGACCCGAAGGCGCGACTCGCGGAGTACGACCTCCTCACCATCCATTCAGGGTCCCGGATCGACAACGCTCTCGTTCGGGGGTTTTGCGTAGAGCGCGACGGGACGTTCAGACTTGATCGCATTGTCGTCGGCCGTGGCGCGACCATTAACACGTACACACAACTCGCCCCCGGCACTATTATCCCTGACGGCGCGACGTACGGCCCTCATGCCTCCTCCCACGATCAGCCCTCCCCCACCCCGTTCGCAAACTACAACCGCGCCGCTGCTCCTCAGCCCCACTGGGCCCTCAAGCTTTTCGTCGCCGGACCCCTGATCCTACTCGTCAAGTTCGCGGCCTATCTTCCGTGGTTCGCTGCTCTGTATATCCTCCTCTCTCAACCCGCTCCTCCCGGCGGTATCAACGGCTTGGAGAAGGTCATCATCTGGTTTTCGTCGCCTACTCGTGTGGCGTGGCACAGTCTCGCGCGGATTATCCGCGTCGTCTTCCCCCCTGTCCTCCAAGTCATCTTCGGCATCGTTCTCAAGCGCATTATGGGCCTCAACCGTGAGGGCCTCACTGAGAACGCCTCGCAGTGGACGCTCCTCCGCCGTCACATTAACCAAACTCTCCTCAGCCAGGCTGCTCTCAAGCGCGCCTACGACATCGTGGGTTCGCACTACGAGGTCACGTCTATCATCTGGCGTTGCATGGGCGCAAAGGTCGGCAAGCGTGTCTACTGGCCAGGTTCAGGGGTTTACTGTCCGGACCCCGAGCTGTTCGAAGTCGGCGACGACGTCGTCTTTGGCTCGCGGTCGGAGGCATTCACTACGGACGGCATGGGTTCGGCCCGGATCGTCATCAAGTCCGGTGCCATGATCGCCGACCGTGTTGTCCTCCTGCCGGGAACCACCGTGGGCAAGCGTACGGTCATGGGATCCGGTGCGCTGGGTAAGAGGGGCGCGACGTACGAGGACGGTTCGGTGTGGATGGGATCGGAGGGCGGCGAGGCGGTATGCTTCAAGGCAGGCGGTAAGGATATCGATGACACCACCCCGACGATCACTCCCTTCGGGCGTGCGTTCTACGAGCGGAAGGCATCCTTCTTCGTGTTCCCCTACCCTATGCTCGTGGTCATCAACATTTTCGTCGCGATCCTCAGCGCTGGGTATTGGTCGATCGCCGCCGTAGTGGGCACCCAGGTCCTCAACCTCCTTCGCATCCATCTCCCCCAACTCCATCTTTTCGCTTCGGGACCTCGCCAAATATTCATCCTCTTCGGGCTCATTGGGACCTGGGAAGTTGCCACCCTTACCGTCCAGGCCGTCATCGCCCTCCTCTACGTCATCGTCATGAAGTGGATCGTCATCGGCCGCCGCGCGCAAGGTAGCTACGACTGGGACAAGAGCTCGTACTGCCAACGCTGGCAGCTCCACCTCGTCCTCTCAAAGCCCCTCTACAGGGGTTACGGCAATGGAGGCATCCTCGGTGCGATCACGGGCTCCGCGTACATCGTCTGGTACTTCCGCGCCCTGGGGGCGAAGATTGGGAGGGACTGTGCGATCTTTGCCAGCGGCCGCGTGGGGCTGATGACGGAACCCGACCTCGTCGAGCTTGGAGACCATGTCGCGCTCGACGATTGTTCTGTTGTCGCTCACATCAACTCGCGCGGAAACTTCTCCTTAAACAAGCTCACCATCGGGCCTTGGTACGTGTTGACTATTTGTCGCCTAGTTTCGTTCTCTAACCTGGGTAATCGACAGCTCTGCCCTGCGCTCCGGTTCCCGCCTCTTGTCAGGCGCGAGCATGGAGGAGAGGTCGATGCTCCTTGAGCATACCCTTCTCACCTCGGGCGAGATCGCCGAGAGTGGAGGCGTGTACACTGGTTGGCCGGCGCGTCATCTGGATGATGATGTCTACGTCCGGCGGCAGTCGTCGTTCCAACTGCTATCCGCTCTGAAGCCTCTTGGGTCCACCTACCGGAAACTTCAACGGGTACACGACGACCTCGAGGATGAAAAACGCCGGCTCGACAGGAAGATCGAGGACCACGAGCGTGAGTTGCGCGAGGCGAAGCGGCGGCTGGATGGTATGCTGCACGCTGCGCAGAGTATGCGTAACTCTAGATACGCTTGACTACCTTAGCTCTGGGACTTATCTCCGTACGGACTATTAATCGCTACTTCGCGCTTGTATCGTGATCACACTATCGACTAGACCATAGAGTTTCAATTTCATTCCTGTATCACCTTTGTCATGCCTGCTGTCCAGTTCGTCGTCATTCTTTACTGTCCTCGTTGATACTGTAGCGTTGCTTAGTATTCGTTACGCATGTCGTTGCTCCTGGATCGCGTTTACCTAGCTACTCATCATCGATGACCTGTTGTTGCACAAGTACTGTGGTACTCGGTGTACTACGTTGTTGTATAAATGCAGCGCCTCTCTCTACGTGCCATTATGGCAACTGTTCGCTTTTGTCTATTGGAGGGAAATAAGACAAACCCTAGAGGGTTAAAGGGACGATAAGAGCTGGAATACTGCGAAATGTCGCGGAAAGTAGAGCGAAGAATAGTGAGGTTTGAGTCCGTTGTACACGAGATCCAGCGTTCGAACTGAAACGTCGCGTGGTTTGCGTCAAGCTCTCGGTCACGTGTACTCCTCGCGTGCGCGTCATGGTCACCAGCCACGGCTGCACCATTGTTCAGGACCTCCGCCCTTTTCTCTCCTTGCATGTCTTCCCCTGGCCTCGCCTCGTTGACGAACACCTAACGAAATCATCAATCCCCACACGCCGTATACGCAACCCTATAACGTCTACTACCATTGACATCAACGCGCCTCAATACCGCGGCTAGCTGTAGGACGCTTCGATGTCCTCTACTAAGTCCGCTGCTCCCAGCGGCGTGCAGCCAACAGCTCCAGGCTCTCAACCACGCGTACCGGAGAGGTATATAGAGGTTCCAGACCAAAGGCGGTACATCCTCAGTCTGGGTGTGGCATGCCAGGTATGTACTCACTGTGCAAGGTGGCGTACCAGGACGATGCACAAAGCTTTACCTCGTCTGTCTCCCCATGCACACTCTCCGCCGGGGTTTGACAGCGGTCTCATCATGCTCTTTTAGGCCATTAAAATATTTGACCTTTCAAGGTATTGGTTCTGGCCAAGCGAGGGTCCGCAATCCTTCGCAAGGAAATGGATATTCGTCGACTTCCTCTATTGCACAGTCCTCTCCTGGCTCCGCATACCGCGTCTAAGATATAGCAAGGCTGTTGTCGCCCTTCAGATTATCTCTCTATGGATATTTGATGGACTGGCATTTGGAGGGATTTCTGTTAACGTAGGAGGCGGGGGTTCGTGGCTAGGGCGGTCTTCAGGTGCGTAGTCGTCCTGTCCTATTTAGCTCGGATGTTTAGAAATTGCGTAAATCACAGACTACTCCAGCGGGGGCTCTGCTATCTGGGACTTCCTTCCCGACTTCGGCCTTCCTATTGGCGGGAGAGACACCCACCTTCTGGGTCAACATACTGTGCGCATGTCGCCCATCAGTACTGCACAACTCAACCCATACGCCGAGACTTTCTGTCTACCAACGCCAGGCTCCAGTGTTTTAATACCCCTACTGCTCAACAATACCAACCCGTCCAACGTGAGATACTCACTGACCCCCCTTGCCTATTCGGAATCATCAAAGAGTCCAGGCAAGATCGAGCATGTTGACCTCAGCGCCAAAGACCTGAGGGCAATTGAGCAAAGTCGTATCGACCATCTACAGCTTGCGCGCGCAGCTGCCAAGAAGGACCAGGAGGAGTATGACGAATACGACGACGAAGACGAAGAGGGCTCTCACTCTCCCGGACACAACTCTCTTCAAAAGACCCAGCACCTCACCTACATTCGACTCAGCAAACCTGGAACCCTGAGTCTCGACCGCGTCATTGACCAATCAAATGTAGATGCGCGCCTGGTTTTCCCTAGCGAAATCACCGTGGTTCCCTGCCCGCGAGCCGCATTCACGCCGGAGAGCGCGACACTCGTTGAAGATGTACGGTGCGCTGCCCCACGACTTGTGAGCGGCGGCGGGGAACAACTACAGCTGGATATCGACATCTATGGCGTTCCTCCACTCAGTTTGCGGTGGTACCGCGAAGTCAGCCATAGGCGCGAGCCTTTCATGGTCGAAGGTATCGAAGGAGCTGAACAAGAGGAAATCGTACATTCGTCGGACGAACACAGGATCTCGAGAATAGGCCAACGTGCTCCCACTCATGTCAAAGTGCCGCTTACGGTAGTGCTCGACGCCCTGGGCACTCACTCCTATGTTCTTGAATCAGTTACGGATTCACTCGGGAATGTGGCGCACGCAGGACAGCACGCCGACGCAACAGATTCGCGACAGGATCCTTCGCACTCAGCGACAACGCGCTCTGTTACTGTCCTTCGCCGGCCTTCCGTCTCTTTCAAGCATTGCGGCCAAGGACAACCCGCTTCACTTCTCATCGGCTCTGAGGCTCCTCTATCCATCGCTACTGTCGACGCGGACCCGGAGGACGGCCCATGGGAAGTCGCTGTCCAGTACGACCCACCCCCCGCGGAAGATGGGGCAAAAACCAACAAGCGGTACAAGAGTTGGGTCAAATCCCTAAAAACACTGCCCGAGAGGCGAGATTTGACGCTCCGCGCCAGTGCTCCCGGAGAATATACAATCACAGGTGTGAAGGGACAGTTCTGCGAAGGCGACGTCCTTAGCCCCGAAATATGCAAGGTAGTGGAACGACCGCTGCCTTCCGCGGAGATTGAGTGGAAGAAGATACACGAATGGTGAGTATTGTTCTCGGTGCTCGTCCCTGGCCATGCTCGCCCTCGGGCGATGCTCGGATCCAGTTGCCCTGGCGCCAAGTAGCTAATGCGTACCTGTATGACACAGCTCTGGCGATATTGGTGTCTCGGCGTCCCTGGTCCTGCATGGCACACCACCATTCCAGGTCTACTACCGATCTCAGCGCAACTCTGAGGCCCCTAAGGATTCGGCTAAAACCTTCGCAACTTCGCGTGGAGAGCTCACCGTGCAACCAGAGCGCAGTGGACACTACACGTTCAAGGTTCACCAAATCAGCGACGCTAATTATAAGCGGATCGATCTTAAGGGGTCTTCAATTGAACTCGACGTGCATCCGCCGCCCTCAGCGGACTTCGTCGGGTCCGCACACGGCGGCCGTGGCAAGAAGAGTATCAGTAGCTGTTCGGGCAGCAATGTCAATGCAGACGTAGAACTACGGGTGAGTTCTGATTCAGGTGGGGAAAGATTGACGACCCAGTTCGCTGAGGCTGTGGACAGGGAACCGCACCATGGAACATCGAAGTGCAAATTGTCGGCCCTAAAGGCTCGGAAACGATTCCGTTCAAGAATATTCAGGACGCCAGGAAAACGTTATCTTTACCAATTCCGAAGGTTATTGACAAAGACGGCGGATCTTTCGAAGTGGAGCTGGGTGCGTCTGCCTACATTGAGTTAGGGTGGGTGATTGCTGACGCTCCGTGGCAGTGAGCGTGGAGGATGCCTATGGATGCAAGCGTTCGCTGTCAGTACCTGGCATTGCGGTGAACGTTCGCCGTGTACTCGTGAGTCGTTTGGTTGCACTGATCCCGAGGGAATTAATTGATGAGCTCCGTTCTATAGCCGACGGTCAAGTTCTACGGCAAGCCCAGCCAACGGCAGGTGACGGTCCTCGATCACGAGCAGGCAATATTGCCGTTGCGTCTTACGGGCGACGGGGTAAGTAGATAGCCCATTTTGGCGTCTGCATGTGCTGACCTTGTCCACGTTGTATGCAGCCGTGGCGTGTCAAGTACCGCCGCGAAGAGGCACCGGAACGTGTTCTCACTGCCACTTTGAAGTCCCTCAATGACGAGCTGCGTGTGAATGCGAAGGGAACGTACGAGCTCCTGGAAGTGTCCGACTCGCAATGCCCCGGCACTATAGTGAAGGACGAATCGACTTACCGTGTCGATCACGTCCCCCGGCCGGCTGCGAAGCTCTCGGCCGACATTCAAGCCACTTATGAGAGCTTCAACGGTTCACATATCCTGCCGTCCATCTGCGAAGGAACAAACGATCACGTCGACCTGGACCTCACCGGTAAGGTGCTTCCCCGTTGATATATTTACCGGAGAGCTGAGATTATCTCCAGGTCGTCCGCCGTTCCAGATCATGTATAACATCGCGAAAGACGACGGGCTTGGTGCCACAAAACTTCTAGATCAGCCCACCTTCAGCAGCATCCAGCCTCGCACACGATTCCAGCTGCGCACATCCGAGCCGGCCCGCATCTACTACGAAGTGAAGCAGATCGGCGACGCCGCGTACCCGCTCGCAAAGAACAAGGACGCGATCATCCCTCGCTCCGAACGGCTGCTCTTCGAGCAGCAGGTGCTCATGCGGCCCTCGGCCCGGTTCAAGAACACGAACCGGCTGTCCTACTGCCTCAACGACGCGCTCTCCGCGCAGGACGCGCCGAACGGCGACGGCGTCGTGCTCCTCGAGGGCACGCCGCCGTTCCAGCTCACGCTCTCCGTGCGGAACCTCGCCGCGTCCGAGGTGCACACGGAGACGGTCGAGGTGTGGGAGAGCGCGTGGCGCGTGCACCTGCCCGAGTACGCGTTCCGCTCGATCGGGCCGCACCAGCTCACGCTCGAATCCGTGCGCGACGCGAGCCACTGCGCGCAGGTCGCGCCGGACCCGCTCGCGCGCGCGCTCTGGGCGGACGTCGCGGAGACGGCCGCGATCGTGCCGTTCAGCCGGCGCGAGGACTACTGCGTCGGCGACGCGGTGCCGTTCCAGCTCGAGGGCACGCCGCCGTGGACGGTCACGTACCGCGCCGCGGGGCGCGCGCACACCGCCGAGGCGGCGCTCTCCTCGTGGGCCGTCCCCCTGCACGCCCCCGGCGAGCTCGCGATCACGAGCGTCGCGCACCAGCAGCGCCGCTGCCGCACGGCGGTGACGGACCTGCGCTACGCGGTGCACGCGCTGCCGAGCGCGCAGGTCGGCCACGGGCGCCGCATTGTGCAGGACATCCATGAGGGCGACCAGGCCGAGATCGTGTTCACGCTCGTCGGCGAGCCCCCGTTCACGTTCACGTACCAGCGCGCGGAGCTCAGCCCCCGGAAGGGCGCACAGGGCCGTGTACTCGAGACGCACACCGTGTCGGGCGTAACCGCAAGGGAATACTCGATCTTCTCGGCGTTGGAAGGTGCGTGCGATCTATCTGTATGGCCCCCTCGGTCCCCTGGCCGTATCGACTGACATGTCTGCTCGTTTTAGGGACTTGGACGATCACGTCAATTTCCGACAGGTATTGCAGGTACCCACCGGCTCAACAGGACGGCACGGAGAAGTTGAGATGACATTGTCATCGATTGCGCAACGGTCACCACATTCATCCGTATCATGCCCGGGACGCAGAACGCGTTCTGCGGTAACACTTCTTTCTATCTAGCATCTGTTATGTCCCCCCTGTAGCACGTACTCTATCACCTCCAAAATATCTACGACTTCTTGACGTCATCCTCTCACTCATGCGAGGCGATATCTCTCCCACTCAGAAACGCGAACGTGCGACGACATCGTCGGTCTAAGAAGGGGGCGAGAGATTGATTTTCGTTACTTCTTCTGGTACCTATACACTTCACGCGACTACCGAAACTCTATACCTGAGCGCTCGCGATATAGAACCACTTCGAAACTGCAGAGCGGGCGGAGAAAAAGAACACAGATCAGCGAACCGAACACGTCGCGCCGGAGAACGGCGAGAAAGAACACGTACTGGATGGATCGATCTGTGCGGGAGGCTTGCGCGAGTCGGGAGGCAGGCTCGTGTACGCCGGGTCGTCCTTGCGGGTGTAGCCCGGAGAGTTCGGGACCGACACGTTGCGGCTGGAAAAAAGTAGGTCGGTGAGCACTCCGACTCGCGCCACCTACACACCGCATAGGCAGAGGCTGAGACACACATACATCGACAGGTCGTAGGAGGCGGTCTTGGCGGGGCTCTCGCCGGACGCGAGGCGGCGCCAGGCCTCGTGGCACTCGTGGATGATCTCGGTCGCGTACTTCTTGTTCTTGGCCTCGCCCGAGAACGCAAAGTTGTTCTCGGGCTTGCCGTCGGGGATCTTGTAGATGCGGAACCACTCGTTCGTCGCGCGGATGAGGCCGGGGAGCTGGCGCTCGACGTCCTCGATGTCGTTCATGCGGCTCGCGAGCGGGTCGCGCACGTCGATGACAATCACCTTCCAGTCCGTCTCGCCCTCGTCGAGGAGCGCCATGATGCCGAGCACCTTGACCTGCTTGACCTGGCCGACGTACCCGACCTGCTCGCCGATCTCGCACACGTCGAGCGGGTCGTTGTCGCCCTGGGCCTTGGTCTCCGGGTGCGTCTGGTTGGGGTCCTCCCACGTCTGTGTGCGGGCGTGCGCAGGTCGAGGCCGAGGTGTAGGCGCGAACCCGGAGACACAGGGGGAGAGAACCGCGAACCCGTGGCCGCGACACGTAAAACCCGGAAAAAAGAGGACCGCACGGTCAGTTCTAGCCCAGCTCATGCTCACGCACGCCTAAGGGGGCACGCACCTGGGGGAAGGCACCGTAGTTCCAGATGTAGCCGTGGTGGGGGAAGCAGTTGCGGACGAAGCGGAGGCGGCCCTTCTTGACGTCCTGCTTGATGGGGTTGAAGGCCTCCTCCTTGGAGATCTCCATCTTGGCGTTGGTCCAGCGGGGGACCTCGACGACCATGTTCAGGATGCCGTTGTTCTGGTCGGCGAAGAGGGGGATGTCGTGGAAGGGCGAGACGACCTGGCCATTCTGCTCGATGAACACGCGGTGCTCTGCGGGGGGCGCGGCGGGCGGGTCAGCGTCGGTCGGCGGGCCACGAGAGAAAGATGACGACGAGGCGTGGGCGGCGAGGGGGAGGGCGGGTGGGCGCGGGGAGGATCGAAAGGAGATCTGGCCGTCGTACGACGATGGATCTGCAGAAGGTGGACTCACCAAGCGAGTTGG
>FTLJ01001100.1:0-10844 GCA_900155495.1 Porogramme epimiltina
ATTCCATCTCTGTGCGTTGGCGGCCCCATCAGCCCGCCACCCCCGCCACGTTGGTGGTGGCATGGCGGGCCGCCCGCCCGCCCCCGCCCGTCGCCCGCCGCTGCCCAAACTTTGGCAAGAGAGTTTGCGCCTCCGCCCGGAATCCTCTTCGGGGTACGCTGTGATGGGAGAGCAGGATGCCCGCATCGCACCGCAGTGGCGTGTAGCGCCCTGAGCCCCCCATCATGGTGGATAGAAGGCTCGAAGCACGCCCCCCCGCCCCACCCCCAGAACCATGGCGGCAAACGGTACGCGTTCGGAAACTCACCTGGCGTGTCGGGGCTGTGCGCGGACGGGAGGCGACTGGGCCACAGTAGCGCGTTTCTTTGGCAGGGAAGAGTACATCGGGCTCCCCACGTCCGACAACAACGTCCGTGGGCGCAACGGCCAGTTGGCATTGCGAAGCAGCTCGCCGTGCCCGACCCATCCCGCGGGGCGGCACGGCGACGGGCTTCCAAAAAGCCAGTTCATGATGGCTGAGCCGGGGTGCGCCGCGGACTCACAAGAGCGGACTCTTGCGGTCGGCGCGAAGCCCTGTCGCCTCATTGCTCCTGTGGCGTCCGGCAGCTGTGTGGGAACGGGGTGGGAATGGTGGGCATTTGTGTGCACCAGGGTGTACCACGCCGGGAGGGCGACAAGGGGGCGGCGGCGTCCTAGGGCGGTTTGATAACCGTCAATGAGGCGGCGGCGGAGGGAGGGGTCGGCCTGCGCCCGTCTGTCGTCGCGTCGCTGTAGGTGGGCGCGGGGTGGCGTACGTATGCGCGCGATGGGGGGCGATTGGCCCGATGCGCCCGCGCACGAGGCCCTGCGTGACTTGCAATCACGCGCGCGGCGCGCAGGATGCGCAGGGTCGGGCTGATTTTGGCGCCATGCCCCGCCGGGACGCCTGGGACGCCTCTACTACGCGTCGCAGGAGGGGCCGCCGCCACCCGGCTGTCACTAGAAGGCGCGGACGTCGCCATAAGACGAGGGCGACACGGTGTGGGTCGCGAAGCCCAGAACGATTACATGAAGCGTCCGATGGACGCGGTTGAAGCCTCGCCTGGCGCCTTCCCCTGCTTCGCTGGCGGCCAGAGCGCGGAGCCCACAGAGCCCCGAGGTACTAGTATCTACGCGGGAGCAGTGCGCGTCAGCATTCTGCGGTGCACGTGCAGGACATCCTCTGACTCGCCTTCGCGCCGCTGTTTGAGGCGGATCGGGGGAATGTGCTCTCAACGCCGGCGCAAGTGAGGTGAAGGTCGAGGACGATGCGGGCGAGCAGAGAGGGCGTCTCCCGTGATGTGCGAGATTTCCCTTTTCCGGCCAATTAAGTGGTTACCGGATCCCACGGTCCCGAATATGGCGTGCGACGATCGTTAGGCGCCTCATCGGCGGCTGTTGCTTGCTCCTCCAGTCCCCCGTGACTTGCCAGAGCACCACCATCAACATCGCAGGCCGCTGCTGCCTCCGGGACGTTCGCAGTGAAGACCCCCCTCTCGTCGGTATGTAGTCCCCCGGATGCTCCTATGAGTCGAACTGAGCGACGTCGGCGCAGCGCGAGCGTAAAGGCTGCGCTCTTCCTTATCGTCAAAAAAGGCGCATGGCTGTGCACATGCGCACCGGTGGCTCGGCGAAATCGGCCATCCCGAGGACACGTCCCGCTAGGGCTACTACGGCCGGATGGCGCTCCGGGAGCTTGTAGTAGCAAACACCGTCGATCCGCTCCCTATTTGCGTCGATGAGTCGATGCTTATACGGACACCACTTTCCGGACAGCGCATTCAGGCCTTTCTGTAACGGCCAGGTCAGCCCCGGTGGAGAACAGTGCGGGAAAGAGGTGGGTGCAGCGTTCTGGCTTATCAGAGTCATCTTAGGGGCTAGGAAGACTGAAACCTCGCAAAATTCTAGTGTTAAAACGCGGTACGTAATACCGCATGCTGGCGCGGAGCAGAGCTCACCCGGTACTTGTTCTCGTAGAGCGCTGCTTCATGGAAATAGTGTAGATATGTAAGCGGTGTAGAAGTCCGGATAACTATACCAGCGGCCTAGAAAATACTGGGGTTCCCCGTACACCCGTCTCAGCCTTCGCCAATGGAAGGGGCCGGGATGCGTTATGCCCGCAGCGCATGACGGCCGTGGGCATTCCGGCTGGGACGCTGAGGAAGGAAGGGCCGTATTGCTTCTGCTTCCTGCGAAGGTTGCGCGTTCGATGTCATTTGCGGTTACGTCGGGCTGAGAAGTGGTACGTCGTGGACAATTTGCTAAGTGTTTGATCTTCATTTCAGCCCGTGTTTCGCGCTCACAAGGGCCACCCCCTATAGGATGCATGAGGTGACTTCTCGGGCTCTGCTCGGGCGAAGGCCGTTTTCCAGTGGCGATTGTGTGTTATACAAGATGTGAGTGTTCTTTTTCCCCGTTCTACGCTAGCAACCAACTTCCCTTTCGTTTCAGCTGTCAGGAGGCGTGTGATGTCACGCGGGGGTTTGGCCCTCCGGCACGCGCACCATATGCAAGACTAAACGGTAGTATCTACCATAACTCCCCGAGGAGCTCGGTACAAGATGGTTAAAATAATTTGCGATGATGATGGGCCGCGTAGAACGGCCCCTCCAGACGTCCTCGGCTCCAAGATCCGCTCCAACAGATGCGTTCACGCCACTGTTGACGACGTGGCTGCGGCGTAGGCAAGATGGCCTATTAAGCATAATCATATTCTGTGGTCAGTAAGGATGGCTTACCCACGAATCTGCCATCTGGAGGATACCTTGTACTCCACTTTGATCAACAAACCACCGTGCGTAGTAAATGTCCAGATCGGGCCAATGGTGACGTTGTGCTTCTCCGCAGGACATAGGTGCGTGACTTCGAGGCCACGCTCAAGCTGCGCAGGTGAAATTAGTTCACGGAGAGAAGGCTTCTCGGTTCTGCAATTGGAAAGTCCCAAAAGAATTAGTATAAACGCCTCTTTCCGAGTCTCCAGCGGCAAAAAATGTTACGAGAACGCAGGCTGTGTGATTTAGCGTTACACGTCTTGGCCTACGGCTCGGGTATGTGTTGAAATTTCCTTGGACTAGGACACCTTCCAGGCACGTAGCGCCGGCTTCTTGCTATACATTTGTGCTTCTCCCGATGACCGATATCGGAATCTATCAAAACGTGGAGGCGTAACGCCGAGAACAGAAGATGCTCTGTCACCGAGTACGATGGCCTCTACGCCTCGTGAATCTGGAGCACAAAGGCCGTCGAGGAGTCGCTGCGGTCCTGTCTTGCTCACTCACGTTAAGTCCGCACCGAGATTGTTGGGGGCTTCTGAACCATTGAAGAGCGAGGCAACGATCAGACTTAACCTGCGGTCCGCCAGCTTGTGCTCACACCCTGTGCCGAGGGTCGTGCCCGCAGACGGGGGAGGACGTCGGCTTCGGTTAGGCTATGCAGAGTGCTGCGTCCGCGATGGGGAGGCACCATTGATTAGTGCGTATTCTGCACCCAAGGACCTCCGGAACGCTGTGCTGTGTTCTTCTAATCACAGCCTTGATACGAAGCCTTGGCCTTTCGTGCATGCAGCCCGACATCACGGCTCTAGGGAGCTGGAAGTTGGCTGCATATCGGGCGGCCTTGATGTCGAGGAAGGCGGAAGAGAATGTGTACATGTTACGGCTTTAGTGGACCATCTTCTCGTTAAGAAGGCCAGAGACGCACCGGTTAACGGGTTCCTCGGCCTCGCCGCCGTTGGCAGTATCAAATAGCACAAAACTTACAGAGATCGCACTAAACCCTCCGTGCCGAGGCTTGCCAGACCCCTTTCTAGTTATACTCAATAAGTGGGAATAGTATGGAAGGGGTTGGCTGGGGAAGTGTGGCACCCGCCGCGGGAGCAGCCGTCGAGCCCGTGGTTGACGTTGAAGTCCGCACTTCGGCCGAACGGTGGTTGTCACGGGGAGAAGTCCCGTGACGTCATTCATTACCTGATGATGTCGGCAAACGCCGGTTTCCAGCTTCAGGCCCAGGCCCAGGCACTGCAGTGCGGTGAGTGTGCCACGACGGCTTCGGGTCGTCCCAAGCCTCACAACCAACGCCAACAGCGTGTCTCGTTTTCATTCCGACTGTCAAACCACCCCCTGTGCTCGCCCGCTCTACCTCCCCACCACCCCTTGGGCGTATCGAATCCACGCCGTTTAGCTCTCCTCGCCTGGAGTAGTACAGCTCTCCCGCATCCGTCGGAATCGCAACCATTCAAGCTGAGTCAGAAGTTCGGGCGGAGTTTCGCTCAAAACGGTAGCGTTGCATTAACCTCGCGGATTCCCTTTGCGCGCTCAATCTCTCCACGGATAGAAGCCTGTGCGGACGGCTGTCATAGGAGGGTTATTACATCCGCTAGATTCTCAGAGGATGAATGACTCATGACTGCGGCTGAGACCGAAGCATCTGCCACCCGCGAACGGGTGAGTGCCCAAGCTGATTGCGTTGGAGGCTTTCACTCATCGCCAACAGACGTGAAAGACATCATACGTACACCCGGCCACGGAGGCTTGCTTCTTCAAGGGGTAGTCACCTCACCAGTGCGCGGCTCATCCACCCAGATCGTTTTGAATGCTCCTAACTCCGTGTTGCAGCGCCTGTTCATGATACTCGAGACGATACATCACGGCCACCTGCCGCACAACCGTAACCCGATTCCGGTGGCTCGCTCGCCGAATACTCCTACACCGCTTCGAACCTTGCGCATCCAACCATACAGTGATCTCCGTCCTTTCGCGTCATGCTTCAACGGTGGACCCTCGCTCGCTATGGTGCAAGTCTATTGTGGAGAAGACTTTTCGTGAATATACAAATTACTCCTAAGTAGCAGTGAAATGTCAGCGTCACCCGTGAGTCTGCACCACTCTACAGATGTTTCACATCGGTTTACAGGTACGCGGTCCACAGTCACTATTTAGGAGTTGATTGTGTCCGACTTCCTAAGATGCACAGATGAACATCTTGACATTTGATTTTAATCTTTCCTGAACGTGATATTTGGGTGTAAGAACCTTTTCGGCGCTCTGCCCGAATCCGGTTTGTTGGTTTATCATCGTACACGAGGCGTTCGGTGATGTTTACAATGAACCGAACCTTGTATCTTTGTTCTAGAGCACACTGGCTATTAGTTTTTGCTCTTCGCACGATCATTGGTTCTCCAGCACGCGGTTTTGGGGGCCTATGTCCCATCACACTGTGAGTATCTGATACGATATGAGAGCTGTCCAACACGAGGCAACTCTTTCTTCTTAACCTACTGCACATTGACGCGCGCGATGCCGTCTTCTTCACCTGACATGTTTAGATCTTGGATCTAGCGGTCGGTCCTGTGCCACGAACAGCTGTGTGGGGAACGATAGGGCCTGGCCTACATTCATACTGCGCCATGTGAACACTCACACCGCTGCGAAGCGTACCGCGTGAGTACCTTCGCTTCTTCCCGTATTGGGTACCTCCGCTGCCTGCTCACGGAAGAAACCCCGGTAGTGGCGTCTTTGTCTCTTGAAGCACTCTCATAGGCTCGCTGAAGACGTCATCGTGTGCTATGAAGCATGTGGTCTCCCTTAATGCTATCAACCTTATGCAATTGCGGCACTAGTAGCCCGCGGGTATGTCCTCTGAACCTTCTCGTCTATCTTCTCTCAAGGACCGTTTCACCGTATCGCGGATAGACCACCGGTATTCGCACCTGCCTTCAAGTTTTCCGACACGAACACCCCTTCTCACTTGCCGTGCTCTAAATTAAACGCGCCCAAGAGCTTTCAATTACCCATCAGGCACGTGGGATCGCTCTTCCAAAGCTGACTCGTTTCCTCGGCACCTTGAAACAGAACGCCACTCGACCCCCGACACGACCGTCATAATGTGAGAGAGGCCACTAGGGCCAACATTATCCCGCGCTAGCACACGGCGCTGTGGTAGTATCTACTGGCTGGCCCGGGTCTACTTCGCCACCTGCTCCCCGAAGTTCGGGGAGGTACGTATCCGGGTCCCAACTATCATCTCTGGCATATCGCTGATACCTATTTCTCCCGTTAGATATGTTGGGTGGTGGCGGCGTCGCTTAGGTGAGTTCACGTGCATTGAGCCTGTGTGCGATCGCTCAAGCCATACTCCCGGACCTCACAGTTAGATGCGTTTACAACTTAAAACGAAGCCACCATGCGATCCAACGCGCCGTGGTGCTAGCGTCATGTTGTATACGCCCACATGCATCTGCTCTATCAAGTGGGGAAGCTGTACTCTTCACACACATCAACTGTCGTATCGACCGCCGCCAAGCCTGGTAGCAGGACCTTAAGGTACTTAGGCATCAGCACTCTTCTCCAACCTATCCACTCGGCCTCGGCGGAGAATTAGGCCTTGCTGACTCAATCGCGCCTTCAGCGGCAAGAAAGGAAAGCTAGCAAAGGCGCTACCACAGCCGACCGATGCCGACCGGCCTCTCGGAACCGAAGCCAAGGAAAGAACATGGTTCTGGTCCGCGCCGCCGCCCCTGAAGTCTCAGATGACATCACGTTGCACGTCCAACGTTCAAGCCCCAGAGTTTGGTGTGGCACAAGGTGTCACTGGTCGGACGCCGAAAACCAGGTTAGCCTGGAGTCTGGACTTTGAGTGCCGACTAGAAGCAGGAGACGGTGGAACACCACTCGCTCGGAATGGCCACGAAGAGACCTACTCCTCCCCCTTCAGTTCCGGCGGTACGTAGCTTGCACCGCTTATGTCCACGTAAAGTGTGCGTGAAAAACTTATTTGGATCTGAAGGTTCACATCCATCGCAGAACCGAAGAGCACGGAAGAGGCTCTGGGTTGCTGCTCACAGCCTTACGGACACTTGGTTCCCCGGTGCTATCTATCATCATCATGCTCATCCTTGTTGAGAAGCGTCGGTGAGATCCTGCAGGATAGATAGATCCTGTCTGAAATAGCCTGTTAGCTTCCATTTTACCCAGACAAGCATTCAACGTGCGTTGTTGCCATGCGGACTCAATCCAAGCCTACTACCTGTCTCCTGCAGATAGACCTTTCTCTGGTTCGTGACGCCGGTGAAGGGCGGGGAGCTTCCCGCAAACTTTGAAGCCGCGTCAACGATGAACGCTGTCTGGGAAGGACACGGATCTTGTTGCCAAGGCCACCATCCCTGGAAACTAAGACCCCTTGAGTAGCAATAACTGCGTTAGCTCCTCGTTTACTAAGTAGATGTTTCGGTGTTCTGATGGCTATTGCAACTGAATCAGTCGGTTTGCGGTTTACTCGTCGCGCGTCATGGACGTCTTGGCGGATGGCCCAAAGTAAGTACAGGCCGGAAGCTCTGCCTCTATAAAGTGCAATATGGTAGAATATGATTACTGTGAGTTGCATTTGTTTACTCTAGCGCTGTAGCTTATTAGTCTCACCCCCCTAAGGGCTATGACGCAAGGCTGGTGGCGGTGACTATGTAAGCGCCCTGCGATATCAAACTTTTCTTCCTACTCCTTCCTATCATTTGCAAAACATTACACTTGACCGTCTGTTACAACCTCCTCCTGTCGTTGCATAAATTTACTCAAAACATCTCTTTGGTAACGGAACAGATCTGCATCATGAACGAAACACAATTTCGAGCTATACAAGGGAAGATGATCAGGAACCCGAAAAGCGCAAGCATGTTCCGCTGATCATAGATCGTGTAACTCATGCGACTAACTGAATGATCTACAGGTACTCACAGCAGCGCGCAAAGGGTCTCCACCGGATATGATGGTTCTTGCCAACGCCTGGAACGAACCTCCTGCGCCTATCCCTCTTCCGGACGCCCTTGACGTCTTCCTCGTTCATTTACAAGAGAATCGTGTTCCCACCGCGAACTTGGAAACAGCGAGGTACTCAGACCGCGCGAATCTCGCGTTCACTTCCATGCTCGGGATCGGCAAAATGGGACAAGTCCTCCCCGAAGATAGCCCCGAAGTGCGCCTCCTCGCCGATGCGTGGCCCGGCCTCTACAAGTGGAGCGTTTTCATCTTCGTCACTCGCGTGGAAACCCTTGGGGACTCCGATTCGCGGAGGAGGGGCGCGATTGACGTGTTATCGGTACTTTGGTACACCCTCTGCTACCGTGACGTCATCCGCGTGCGCATGGTCCCCTCTCCCCGTACCCTCGAGATCGCGACGCGCCTCTGGCTAGAAGAGAACGACGGGACCGAGCGCGGCCTGGTTAACATCCCCATGGGAACGTGTCTTCTACAGTGCATCCTGCACGAGGCACGCGCGGCCGATCTCGATCGCGTTGTGCAAGCCGCGGGTGGGAAGGCGACCGAGATCGCGAAGCTCGCCCTCGCGCGCCTCCAACGTACGCTTAGGGAGCCCCAGCTCATCCCCTCAAACGTATCTATGCGTATCGACCTCATTAATGCACTCTCGCGCGAGCGCGACCACGCACTGCGGAACGCCCTTCTAGCAGCGAACGTCATGCCGGCGATCACGGGCGCCCTAGTCAAGATCTCGCTGGCTTTGAACGTGTCGCCTGACTCTTCCTTCCTGGACCCAATGATCGCGGGCCTCGGGTACCTGCGCAACTGCCTGGAGTCCTCTGACGGATTCACCTGGGTGGCGCAGGCCATCAGCGCAGGGCTCTTGAGCGTGATGTGCAATTGTAGCACGCGATTTCAAGAGCTCGCTCCCGACGACTTCGAGATGGTCGAGGAGCTTCTGAAGATCCTTCCACCGTACCTCGTCTATCGTTCTGTGATCGAGACCGTGGGCAATGCGCTAGCGAAGATTGAGCGCGGCCCACAGAAGCAGCGTGTGGAGCGCAGCAAGGTGAAGGAGTTGTGGGCGGTGTTCTACGACCTCGCACAGCAACGCATCGAGATTGTGAAGGAAGCGGAAGCCGTTAGAGGTAAACAGATTGTTTGCGATAACGCCAAGGTGAGTGGTTTGCACGTAGTTTGAGGGTCTCTTACAAAGCCAGTCGTATCACTTCCAGTGTCAGAAGATGGGGTCGAAAGAAGAGGTACGGCGATGCGGTGGATGTTTGTCAACGCATTACTGCTCGAAGGTCAGAAGTCGCTAGTAACTCGAGAGAGCTTATTCAAATGCTCGAAATTCTCCAGGAATGCCAAGAGGTCGCGTGGAAGGAAGGTGATCACAAGACGATGTGCAAACTGAAGCAACGATCTCGCTTAGGTGACGTCCTTTCCTGCGTCTGATATGCTTTCGAATTGTTAATCAGCATCAACAGAAGGGAAATCGGCGTCTGTATCGAAGCGCGACTACGAATTCTTCCACTATCTCACTCTCTTCGATGCTCGCATGCATCTAGACGAACTGAAGAGCATCGCGCGACGCAAGTACCCCGACATCCCACCACACAAGCTCGTTGTCGCCATCGATCAATCCGTGACCCCTGCAACATACTCCGTCAAACCCTTGGACACCTTCACTCTACCCCACGATCACGCCATCAAGTCCATGAATGAAGAGGCTCGTAATGACGCTCTCATCGAGAAAGTGCAGAACGCGCCAGAGTCTTTCACCATCGTGGAGATGACTATCGCAGGTGGACCCGCACGGGCGATGGTTATGACACTCGCGACGGGGGGTTTCTGGATGCTAGACATGGATGAAGGGCGTACGTCGAACGCCGCCCTCGGACTGGCTCGAGCCACGAAACTGGGAAGGGAGGAAGACTTTCGACGTGCCATGCAATGGGTGTTCCAGATTGCGGATAGCCTGCAGAGCAGTGGGGGAAACCGGCCTCGGAGGCGACTACTCCAGTGATGAGCCGACTCGGGGGCGGGCGAGCCGAGGGACGGTCCAGATAGTACAGGTGCCATGGGGCTATAATGATAGGGTATAAGTTATATAGTCATTCCGTATCGGCGAATGGTGTGAAGTTGAAAACGGTCAGGCAGGTAGGTGAACGTGTCAGTAATATGTAGACGTTTCACCAGCTCCGCCAAAGTGGTGAACAGGAACTTCAATCACGTGATCCATATCAATAACCATGGTGCACGCATTGTGACAGGGAATGATAGAGGAAAGTACATTTTAATATGCTAGGGATCGCAGGGAAATAACAAAAGGCCCGCCCAAAATCGTCTCGCCGTGCACGGGGTTGTCTGTCAATATTGCGCTGGGTCGACGCATAAGCGCCCAACCCCCCCCCCCCCCCCCCGACGGCGAACCATTTGCATCATGTTTGTGCTCGCGTCTACCCGTCTCCTCACCTCGCTGCGGTCCATCTACAGTGCTCCTGCTACATGCCTCCCCACCATCATGGCTTCTGCTCCCTGTGTTTCTGCTCTCTATGGCCCCTCTCCAGCGGGTATCTTGGCTCCCTTGCACCTCAGAGTAGACCATGCCCTAACGCGCCAATGTGACAATACGATCCACACCTCACGACATGCCTCTCCGCGACTTGCCTCACGCACAAGTCGGAGCACTCCTTCGGAAGCCACATGTGTGGACGACTCAGCTGGCCTAAGGGGGGAGAGCTGCAGCTAAACACGGAGAAACCGATTCGTGTCATCTCATTTTCGGTGCGTTTCCTACTTTCGTTGTCTTAAAGACCGGTATGACTTAGGGAAAAGTTTGACCAGACATACTCGGTCCACGAAGCGGGCCGTCCTATCTACTAGCTGGAAATGGCTCTTGTGTCGGCCATCCAAGGTCAGCCCACCTTCGATGAACGCTGACAGTCAGCCTCACCCCGACTCCGAACAGAGCTACTGCTCATATATGGCCTACAACGTTATGGGGATTTTTGGTGCCTCCCCTCTCGTACCACTCGCTGTGAGTTCGTCGCCACCCTTGTCACACATTCCATG
>FTLJ01001105.1:0-34555 GCA_900155495.1 Porogramme epimiltina
CGACCGCCACCCCCCCCTCTCCCACGCGCGGCAACTGGGCCCCGCCGCCCGCCGCGCCCCCGCCCTGGCCCGGCGCAGAGGCGCTCCCGCCCCCGCCGCCCCCACCGCCAGGGATGTACCTCCACTCGTACTACGCCTCGCCGTACTACCGCCACCCGGGCGTGCCCGGCCCGCCGCCCCCGCACCTCCCCCAGATCAACCCCGAGCTCCTCGCGCAGTCCAACGGGCAGCCGAACGGCGTCGGGCCCCCCGAGTCCGCGCTGCGCAACACGAGCGCCGAGGACCCGCCCCCGGCGCACGCGGGCAGGCGCGCGAGGTCCCCCGCCGCCACGTCGGCCTCGGCGGGCACGAAGGCGGGCTCGGCGGAGCCCCCGCCCCCCGCGGGCGACGGCCCGGATGAGGCGACACTTGTGGCCGCCGCGGCGCTCCAGGCAGTGCTTGCGTTCCAGAAGGAGCAAGAGGTCGCTGCCGCGCTCGCGGGTGTCGCGCCTGTGCTCGCGAGTCCCTCCTCTCCACCGGGGCAAGGACGGGAGCGAGAGCGGGGGCAGGAGGGCGCGAAGGTCGCGGTCGAGCAGGCACCAGACGCGGGCCCCGCGGCCGTCCCGGTTCGCGGGGAGGCGGAGGAGCGGGACGGCGGGGGCGCGATGTCTGTGGACGACCTCGTGCACGCGGAGGCGACGGCGTCGCCGTCGGAGGGCGGCGGGGTGCGGATCCTGAACCCAGGTGCGTCGTGCGCCGTCTTCTGCTCGTGGGCTGACGGGGGCTGACCGGGGGGGCGCGCAGCGGAGCTCCTGACCCAGGTAGAGCACTTGCTGAACGCTGCGGAGCCGCCGGGGCGGTGACGCGTGCCGTTGTGGAGGTCGTAAGTACATAAATCAAGGGATTGGGCGAATGGGAGCGATCGGAGTGCGCGCTGGACAGGGTGGACCCTACGTTATCGTATCGTTATACACTCTTACTACTCCTTATCGCGTATTATATGCATTGTAATTTTGAACCTTTACCTCTCTTGTGCCCTCTTTTGGCGAGACGCGGGATCAAGCGCAGGAAGGTTTCGATCAAAGGCGATAGCACTGCGATATTGTATTGCAATGGGTATGTATGCGGGGATACTACAGATGCGACGATGGTTGACTCGTAGTTTTACACGTGCGGGAGGGGTTCCTGCAAGGAAGGGCTACAACGGGATGAACCGTGGGGTAACGCTGTTGAGAGCGGGATGTTGGTTTATAAGTTATAGGTCGGCGAGGCGCCACGCCGCCGTCGCTCAGAAGATCTGGACCTTCGGCCACTTGTACTGGGGACCGACCTGCGCGCTGTCTCAGCACCCACGGATAGGAGGCACCGAAGCAGATCGAGCCACGACGTACCTGCTGCACACACATCGCGCCCATCTTGTGGCCCGCCTCGACGCACTCCTCCACGGGCTTGCCGAGGACGAGCCCACCGAGGAAGCCGCCGGCGAAGGCGTCGCCTGCACCGTTGGTGTCGACGATCTCCGAGTCGGCGAGGGGCGAGACGGGGAAGACGGCGGGCGCGTCGAGCGCGTCGCCGCGGACGACCGTGGTGGACTTGGGGCCGTGCGTGATGACGACGGTGCGCGGGCGGGAGGCGTTCGCCTTGGGGAGCGCGGCGAGGGCGCGCGCGACGCCGGCGAGGTCGGCCTTGTCCGGGAGGCCGGTCGCGGAGGCGTACGCCTCGGCCTCGGCTTCGTTCCCGATGACGACGTCACAGTAGGGGAGGATCTGTTGGAGCTGGGCGGTGAAGAATTGGGCGATGAAGGGCGCGGAGAGGTTCAGGACGAAGATCTGTGGTGGGAGTATAGTTGGTCAACGGGTCGTTCCGCGCAGGGGGAAAGAGAGGGGGACGTTACAAGAAGAAACGTACCTTTCCAGCTGCAGACGACTTCTTCGCGACCTCGAGCGCAGACTCGGTGCCGTGGGTGAGGAAGTAGCCCTCAACGTAGAAGACCTTCGCGGCGTCGATGAGGGGCGCGACCTCGGGGGACGCGAGGTGCGCGCGGTCGAACTTCTCCGCGGCGGCGAGGTTCGTGCACAGCGAGCGGTCGTGGCCGGTGATGACGACCGCGCACGCGCCCGTCTTCTCGCCGGGCTTGACGAGGTAGACCTGGTCGAGCCCCTCGCGCGCGTTCGCGGCCTTGAGCTGCTCCGCGAGGTCGTCGTCGCCGACGCAGCCGGCGTACACGACCGAGTGCGGGGGGAGCACGTACTGCGCGTGGGAAGGAAGGTGGGTCAGGGGTGTGAGAGAGGAAGAGGAAAAGGGAGGGGGTGCGTACGGCGGCTCCGCGCGCCGCGTTCTGGGCGGCACCACCGGCGACATAGGTGATCTTGTGGTTGTCCACGAGCTCACGGTAGCTGCGATTTGCTTCGGGTGAGCCGCGGCCATTGCAGGGCACAGATGTCGACGTACATGGACATGTGCTTCTCCTCCGCGAGGATGGCGTCGTTGGACTTGAGGTCGTACTTTTTGAGGAGCTCCTCGCCGTTTGTGACCTGCATGTCGAGCAGGGGGTTGCCCATGCAGAAGAGCTGGTAGGTCTCCGTCGACATTTTGTCTTCGTGTGCGTGAAAGCGGGGCGTGAGGTGGCGGGTGGGAGTTGAGGAAGAGGGGAGGAGCGGTGGAAAGAGTGGGACGTTGGGAGGATTACAATCGGTCGATGTTGAGATCTACCCATCCCGTATTGGATAAGATAAACGCCTGCCTTCTAAGGCATTTCTTCCGCCACTGGCCGAACTATACTCGGCACTTCGTGCTATAGCAGGCCACATGAACAGTCTTGCACATATTTGCTCTGGTTCTCGGAAGGAGACGACAAGTAACGAGTCGTACGAGATAGAACGGAGATATAACTGCGGCAATCGGCGAGGGGTCCTGCCTGTGGTTGCCCGACAGGTTTATTTTAGGATCCCTGCGCGCTATGTACAGTATACACACGTTCATGAAAGAAAGTACTGCATACTTGACGGCAGTAGAAGCTACATCATTATGCCAATATTGGCACAACCTGCAGTTCCCGCACATCTTTGACTAATAGTACATGGCCCTCCTGTGACACCAGAGATGACGATCCCTGCGGTTTGTGTGGTGCAGGTACGTACACCATGAGGCGGCATTCTCGTATTCCAGGAGGAAAAGGCACAACAGCCGGGTGGACTGCGGGGAAAGGTCACCAGGCGTATGGTGAACGTGGTATTCTAGGCACGAAGGACGCCCATTGGCTCTTCTTTCTCGACCCGCCCACCCCGTCCACAACGATACGTCATGGTTGACCGGGGAAGGTGGCAGCACACACCGCCGCAGCTGCTTGAATGACATGGAAGTGTCGGGCGTATACCCGAGAACGTGTCCGCGGAGATGGAATGCAGATCACGAAACCTAGATCTACATGGTCTCGTGAGCAAGACGATTGAAACACCATGCATGTGAGGCACTTACAAGTGCGTAACAGCCGGAGGCGTTCAGTAGCATGCTCTGACGATCATTTGTCTGGTGAAGCTGAGCTTCTTAACTCGGGAGAGGATTCTAAGCAAACGCAATGTTCATGTGTATAGATGAACGCTGTCCGTAGTATACAGGGGTGGGGTTAAATATGGTACATCCGATGAGAAACGGCGATCAAAAGGAGGGACTGTGAAGATTAGGTCTTCCTCTGTGGCAAACAGATGGCCTGCCCAGGGCGGAGCGAATCGCAGTTGAGGCCGTCATTGACATGAAGGATGTCATCAACAGTTGTGCCCCACGCCTGAGCGAGATCCCAGCAAGTGTTGCCACGGTTAATGATGAACACCTCGGTCGACTCGGGGCAGTTCACAGAAGGAGGGGGAGAGGGAGAGGGAGAGGAAGAGGAGACAAGGCGGATGACGAGCAGGAGGACGGCAGCAACGATGAGGAAGAAGGGGAGGATCGCACGGTACGCGCTCATGCTCCGCCACCCGCTCTTGTGGCCGTGCGCAAGAGAGCCATTCTGCCGCAGGGCGAGAGTGAGATGAAAGAAGGCGAACGCCGCACAGCGGAAGGGACGTACGGCATCCATTGCGAGGGGCGCATAGCCGTCGGAGCGGCCCCCAATCTCGGCCTCCTCATCTTCGAGGTTCTCGTCCCGCGCGGGCCCGTCTTCGACTGATGGGAAGGTGGCCGACAACGTTTCAGCGGCGAGCCTCACGCGTGCAAGGCGGGTATGAACGCACCACGTCTGAGCTGGCCGAATTCCGCCCCCTCGGGGCCCTCCCAGAGCGAGCCATCGAGGCCGCGAAAGTAGTATCTGCCGGTGTCGGAATCGTATCCAACGCGCTTCATGCCCTCGGGCAGGCGGTAGGAGTCCTGTAGGAACGGGTCGGAGCTGTGAGACGCAGCACACGCGGGGAGAGGGACGGTGGCCAACGGACCTCGTCGTATTGAGACCAGCGGCCCATGGTGGTGGTGGTAGTCGTGAGGGGAGAAAGCTGCGGGCTGCTGGAGCGGTTGTCGAGGAAGTGTCATTTCACCTGGGGCATTGCCCATGCTGCGGCGCCGCGGCCGGATGCCGGCCTCGCGCGGCCGTCGAGGCCCGCCACCCTCCGGCGAGCGCGCTGATAGGCTGCCTCAGTCTGCGCCAGGCCGAGGGCGGTCTGCGCTGGTCTGCGCGGTGGACTCTCACGTTCTCGAGCTCGAGCACAACGTGCTCCCCTGGATTCGCATGTCCAGACGTCATCCCCTCCCTCTCGCCGCCCGCGCGCCATCTGCTGGTATAAATATGCCTTCCGCCCCATCCTTCTCCCCACTTCTCGAATCCTACGCCTCCGATAATGGCCACAGCTACCAACCGCGTCCTCCGAGTCGCCCTCCGCGGAGACGCCATCCTCACACACCCTCGATTTAACAAGGGTACCGCGTTCAGTGCGTCGGAGCGCAGAGCATTCGGGCTCGCCGGCCGCCTCCCGCATCGCGTCAACAACCTCGAAGAGCAGTGCCGGCGCGCGTACGATCAGCTCAGCTCGCGCGAGCAGCCTCTCCGCAAGAACACGTTCCTCCAGAGTCTCAAAGACCAGAACTGGGTCCTCTACTACGGCCTCCTCAGCAGGCATCTAAAGGAGCTCATCCCGATCATATACACCCCGACCCAGGTCAGTCCCTTTCCCTCAGAGTGCTCCGTTCCGTGGTGCTGACCGGGTCTGCAGGGCGATGCGATCGCGAACTATTCGCATCTCTTCCGTCGAAGTGAGGGTCTCTACCTCACTTTCCCGGACAGGGACAAGATGGAGGAAGACTTCCTAGAAGCAACCAAGGGCCGCGATATCCAGCTGTTCGTGGTTTCGGACTCAGAAGCTATTCTCGGGATAGGGGACCAGGGTGTCGGAGTACGCATCTGAAGACTCATTATACGTGCGCATACACCGACCTCTCGTCTTGATGCAGGGTATCGGCATCACCACCGCAAAATCCGCGATATATACGTGCGTCCGCTGCACACATTGCACGTTTTAATATCTCACCCGTCCCCCAGGCTCCTAGGAGGCATGGATCCGTCGAAAACCCTCAGCGTTGTCCTCGACGTAGGGACCGACAACCAAAATTTGCTTAATGATGATCTCTATGTCGTAAGCCCCGTTCTCCGCGCCACGGATCGGGGTCGTTTCTAATACTATCGCTCAGGGTTGGTCAAACCGCCGGATACGAGGGAAAGCCTACGACAGATTCGTAGATAGGTCCGTCTACGCCCGAATACCTTCGGATAAAGGCATCTACTTACACCTCGACCCAGATTTGTACAGCTCATTCGGAAACACTACCCGCATAGCCTCTTGCACTTCGAGGATTTCGGTGTCGGCAACGCGCAGCGCCTCCTCGATATGTACCGCGGTCAACACTCCGTGTTCAACGACGACGTGTAAGCCCTCCATGTCACTCGCGCGCGCATATCAGCCACTGACATCATCCCCCCTCCCCGCGCAGCCAGGGCACCGGTGCCGTCACGCTCGCCGCCCTCATGTCCGCTGTCGGCGTGACGAAGAGCCGGCTCGCGGACCAGCGTATCGTCGTCTACGGCGCGGGCACGGCCGGGCTCGGGATCACGAAGCAGCTCCGCGACGCGCTCACCACGATCGACAAGCTCTCCGTCGCGGACGCGAACCGCCGCTTCTACCTCATCGACCGCCACGGGCTCGTCAAGGAGTCGCTCGGGCCGGACCGCATCCGCGCGGACCTGCGCGAGTTCGTGCGCCCCGACGCGGAGTGGGAGGGCGCGCAGGCGAGCGACGCGGGCGAGGTCGGGCTCCTCGAGGTCGTCAAGCGCGTGCGCCCCACGGTGCTCATCGGGTGCTCGACGCACGCCGGCGCGTTCTCGGAGGAGGTCGTGAGGGAGATGGCCAAGGGCACCGAGCGCCCGATCATCTTCCCGCTGTCGAACCCGACGCGCCTCGTCGAGGTCGAGCCCGCCCGGGCGAACGCGTGGACGGACGGGAAGGCGCTCATGGCGACGGGCAGCCCGTTCCCGCCGTGCGCGATGCCGAACGGGAAGATGTACGAGATCGCGGAGTGTAACAGTGCGTGCATCTCTCGACCTCCTTTCATACCCTTAATGCGATGTGCTAACCTGCCACGCCCGCAGACGCGCTCATCTACCCCGGGCTCGGGTTCGGCGCGATGGTGACGCACGCGCGCAAGCTCTCGGACACGATGATCATCGCCGGCGCGCGGCGGCTCGCGGCGCTCTCGCCCGCGCTGCGCGACCCGGACAGCGCGCTGCTGCCGGACTTTGGCGACGCGCGCCGCGTGAACACCGAGGTCGCGGTCGCGGTTGCGGAGCAGGCGATCGCGGAGGGCAGCGCGGGCGTCGACTGGGACCGCGAGGAGGTGCGGGACCGTATCGCGGAGCGGCAGTGGATCGCGGAGTATGCGGACTTTGTGTACGACCCAGCGCATGGGGAGGTGTAGATCGCGTGGTGGGAGGGGGAGCTTAGACTAGAAGGGGAAGTAGATGTAGACAGATAGATGGCGTGCTTGTAGGACCGTCCAAGACGCTTTCCAAACAACTAGTATACACTGCGCCAACATGCGCAATAATACAACAGGATACAATATGAGAGAGCAGCGATAGGCTTGTGATGATTCGCTTGGTGTGTTACTTCCTTGCGAAGGTAATCTAGGAGATGAGGATGAGTAGAAGCTCATACAGAGGGCTATGTGTATGCGCACTTTGATCTTGTTCTCTCCATCGAGCTTGTAGTTGTGCAGAGCATCTTTTGCAACGGTAGCACTCGCCTCGTCCACGAACTCCACGAACGCGATGTCCTTCTTTGTTGGGATAAGACGAACTTCGTAGAGGCTTGGGTACCTATAATACAATCAGCACTGAGCGTATTGATACCACTGGAGGATTGGACGCACTGAGAGAAGAGTCCCGTAAGCTGCTCCTTCGTGACAGTCTCCGGGAGGTTCTGCAAGAACAGAATCTTGTTCGGCGGCAAGTACTCGTCCGGCATCTGGACGTTTGGCCGTTTGGATGCTGGCGCAGCGCTGGCACCATCCACTGTAGAAATGTGAGGAAAGGCAACAAAACAAAGATATATTCCAACACACCCTCCGCAGCGAGTCGCTTCTGGCGGTATTTCCTCTTAATGGGGTTGGTGTAACGGGTTTCCTCTGTGCCGCGTCAGTGAGAGAAAACGCAAAAAGGAAAAGATGCACGCACTCTTATGATCTAGCCGTCTTTGCTTGTGCTCCTCGAGGGCACTCGCGTCCAGCTTCTTCACGACCGCGTCCGACCGCGTCTTCGCAAACGATATTTGCTGCCCAAAACCACGTCAGCGCCCTCTTTCACCTGACAACCCCTTCTCGTCCACTCCCCTCGCACCCCTCCCAAAATCAACGCACACCAATCGAAACACGGGACTCACCATCGGCTTCGAGTAGAGTGGGAACCCGCGGACCTCCTTCAGCGCCTTGCGCGCGACGTCCGCGCTCTCGAACGAGACGAACGCCTGCCCGCGCATGCGCAGGTTCCCGTGCGCGACGACGTCGAGCACCTCGCCGTACGACTTGAACAGGCCCCGCAGCGACGCCTTGAGCACCGGAATCTTGATCTTCTCGTTCAGGTTCTGGATGTACAGTGTCTCGGATGCGGTTTCCTCTGGTGCCGCTGCGGGGGCCGCGGCGGCGGGAGGGGCGGCCCCGGGGGCGAGCGCGGCGAGTTCGGGCGGCACGACGCCGACGGGGGCGGGCGCGATGATGGGGGGCGGGATGCCTTGCATGGGGTCGGCGGGGATCGCAGACATGGTGGGCGACAGAGCAAAAGCGGAGGGCGGCGGATGGGAGGGAAGAGAGCCTGTCGCTGGTCGATGTCTCGCAGTCGGACTCGTAACGGCGGAGGGTGAGCGCCACAACGTTTCATCGGCATATGCCGGAGTTCCCAATCCGGTAAGCCTGGGAGTATTGAACAGTTTAGAATATGGTGCACACTTCTTTAAGCAACAAGTAGAAATATTGTAATGGAAGGGTAGACGGAAGACTGAAACTTGGTAGGTATGGACAAGAACTCCAGCGACGGCGGCGATGAACCTTCCACGGCTGCGTCTTATATCATAAAAGCAGCTGTACTATGTAGACAACTCACAAGCTTCCGATGAGAATGACTATATGGGCGGCGACACATGTACCCTCGGTGCTCGGGAAGGTCAATACGGGGAGAATCACTTGTTTACACTTCACTAGTCCAGGAATCGATAGTCCGAACAACCTTGGCATCGCCTAGATACCATGCGCTACGTGCGCAAAAGCTATATATACAAACCGAATCGATGGAATCATCCAGGATCCTACTATGTCGTCGTCTACCAAAGTCCACTGGTCGTCGATATCATCGTACAATGTGAGCATCTATTGACAAGGTCACCCTATGCGTCGGAAGGTCATGAGATCCCGCTCTCGTCGTGGTGGTATCTTCACTACCTGGAAAGCATTACATGTAAGCCTCTTTCTTGAACACCAGGCTCACTAATGAAAAGTGACCTACCCGGTCTCAACGCCACCGACCGCCGCCCAGCCCTTGAAGGCTTGCGGGGAGTCTTGTAATCCCTCGTACCAGGGTACACCGCGTGCTCGAGCACGCCGACGCGTGTCGTGCGGAGCCGCGCCGGCGCGGCGTCGTCGACGTGTTTCATCTCGAGGTCGTCGTCTTCCTCGACCGCGTTGACCTCAACGATGAGCTCGCCGTTGTTTCGGCCGGGCTTCCAGTTCACGCGCGCAAGCTCCGCGTTGCTCAGGAGCCAGTCGGGGGCGAGCGAGAGGCGGGCGGCGAGCGAGCGCACGGAAAGCATGAGGCGCGAGACGGCGAGAGCGGCGAGGGAGAGGAAGATGCTGAATGGGCGTTAGAGGCGATAACGGGAGCCGCATGGGGAAGAGGCTTACTTGGAGTAGATCGCGGGCAGATTGATCTGGATAGGGTGCATTAGAACAGCGGACATTGAGCAGACCGGGTATACTCACGATTGGGCTCGTCGTAATAGATCCAATGGTTGAGAACATAGTAGCAGCTATGGCAATGGTGAGCTATGTGTAGATGCCGAAGAAACATTTTGAGGACTCACCGAACACAATGAAGTAGAAGAGACCCCCACTACATTCACATGTAAACTTCTCTTCTACATGAAGATGGACGTTTTTACACTCACTCGACTACCAGTCGGTCCATGAGTCTCGACTTTTTCCCTATCCGGCGCATCCGAAGAGCGGGGATGGTTGTTGTCAAATACAGAATGGTGTGGTAGACCAAGTTCGGAATGAACAGCTTCCACATGTTACCAGATGGCGGAGCCTTGCACCCTCGAAGGACGACCCCAGGAGGCAGCCCGAGTTGGCGAGGATCGACGTCCGGCCAGATGAGGACGAAGTATATGGCGCATGTCGCCACAGTAGTGACCACAAACGATGAGAGCAGAAATATGCGGACGATTTGGTTCTTCGAGTAGACATAGCATATTCGCAGCACGATGATAGCTGTGTGGAGGAAAATATGGGTCGGTATGCACAGGGCTGTGCATGAATGTCTTACCTTGAACAACCGCGACGCCAATGATAACGAGTACAAACCCTCCGTGGATGAAGCCAGCACAGCTGTATAGGAAATCAGGTACCAATTATTCGCAGCATGAAGGCGACCCACGTCTACACGACTATCAGATACGCTGCGGCACAGAAAGCATATCTGGGACTCACATTGGGAGACAAATCGGGCGCAAATAGACCTATGACAACATATTGAGTTAAGCTGATTTCACGCCCTAGTTTTATGCCGCGACGAACCTGTCGCGACGACACTATTCCCAAAAGTTAGCAATGTCGTATACCTGCGAAGCTCATGACACTCACGCTAAAACGACGAAGGGGAAATATCGGTTCTGGAGAGGAGTGTTTAGACACCTGTGCGGAAAAGAGGAGAGTTACACTCACGACAAAAAATAATACCCGCGAAAGCGTCCAAGGGCCCTTCCAAAAGTACTCCACCTAACCATACTCAGTCCAGCCCTGACCTCCTCAAACCTACAAGCAGAACTCACCTCGTCCGCGAAGGTCAGCGCCATGTCGTACACAAGCACGCATATCCCTGCGATCGCGAGACAGCGCGCGCGCTCTTCTCCCTGGAGGGAGAGCAGCAGCCTGTCCCTCAACTCCGCGGTGAGCGGGCCCATTGGGCCATTCAGCGGCGGGGGCGGCGGAATAGCCAGCGTGGGCAGGGCTCAGGGGGAACGAAAAGGAAGCCGAGGGCGACGTCCAGGTCGGCGAGCGGCGAGCAGCGAAGGACAAGCTTGCGACTCTGCGAGTGGGAGAGGCTCGCGGGTGCGCGCCACGCTCGGGCTTCAAGTACAATCTGGCGTCGCTGTGGCCTGGGGGCGGGGTCCGCCCGTTCTGCCTGAATTATCAGTGCATCACCGCAGGCTGATGGGCAGAAGGGCCCGGGCGAGTGGGTCGGCTCGGGAGCTTCGTTGGGGACCGCCGTCGTGTTGCGGAACATCAACGCATCCCGCGGGGGCGGCGTCCTGCGAAGGTTATCGGTAAGATCAGCTAACGACGGAGCAGAGGTTCTGCCGCGCTGCCGTACAAGGGATGGACTCGCCTGAATGGGAACTTGCTTTAGAGGCCGTAAAGCCCGCCACATGTAGCCGGCGCTGGTTAAGGCATTCTAGATTCCAGACATTCTCATGGCCGTCTGCTGGGCTGTTCTCGCTCTGTTGATGGCCTTGCTTCATGAGAGCGAGAGGATAGACTGAATGACCTCCGGAGACGCATTCCATACGGTCGGCTGGGAAAAGGTGAAGGACTAAGACACCCGATGACGCGAAGCTGCAAAACCTTTCGCAGGGAAGCCGCCCCGACCGCTTCCACACGGAGTGCAAGGCGACAGAAGCCCCGTCGACACCAAGCAGACGGCCGCTGGCAGCAAGCTGGCACTCCAGGGCCGCCCAGGGCACTCTGCGCCGCCCGCGGACGAATCATCGCGACGGGAACACGGGCGCTCATCAGACCAGGCCCAGCCACAACGCCGGCGCTTGGCACATCCTCGACATCAGACCGCGCGGGCGAAGCTCAGAACCTCCACCATCCCCGCACGTGCTGGTCTTGGATGGAGAATTTTAGGTTGGATGGCTTGCATTCTGATAACCAAAGCGCATCATCTCCCCCTGACCTCATGCATGAGGCTCCTTCGGCCGCCGCCATTCCTCGAGTGCGGTCTTAGAATCGTTCATCTAAGGACGAGAAGCCGAGCAGGACACCCCGCACATTCTCCCCAAGTGTCTCCAGATGGTAGCCCCTAGGGTGGCGAAAGCGATCGAGATGAGCCCTCCACAAAGATCCACCACAGAGGACAACGCGCTCACCCTTCCATGACGAACAGCGTCGGTTTGTCCAACGACGCAACGATCTTGCCTATCCGGGGATAGCACGCCTGGGTCAGTGCAAACTCGCAGATCGGGTCCTCGGCATATGTGTCCACCCCGAGGCTAAAACGTAGCGTCAGCAACCATCGCACCGCCAGGAGGGCGCGCGAGTACGCGGGCCCCGCCCCCACAGCGGCGAGGTCGAGGCCGGCGCCGGGCTCCCCAACTCCCCGAGCTCACGACGCGTCGACCGCGGCCCGGCACGCGACCCGCGATCCCACCCCGGCCCCGGACGCGCTAGCCGGCTCGACGACCGTCGACGGGGCACCCGGCAGCGCACCCGACGCGCCCAGCTCGCACCGCACTGCACCACGCACGCACCTGACGATCACCGCGTCGATCGCGGCCGGGCACGCCCGGATCGCGTCCGCGGCGCGCGTCAGGGCAGCACAGTACGTGTCGTCGGCGGTCCCAGGCGGGAGGGGGATGTTGAGGGTGAAGCCGAGCCCGGCCCCCGCGCCGCGCTCCTCGGCGGACCCGGTGAAATCTGCAGAGTTCGGGCGTGCGGCGGGTGCCGGGGCCCGAGTGGTTAGCGGGGAGCCATGGCACCGGGAGGGGTTCAGGTGCGCGGTCGGGTCGCCTTACAGGGGTAGTCGCCTTCGGCGTGTAAGGAGACGTATAGGACTCGGGGATCGTCGTAGAAGATCTGCTGAGCTAGCAAGTGGTGGGCTGCGCATTAGTTGTCGTGGACTGGCACGAAAATTTGGAGGGGCGCTCACTTCCGTTACCGTGATGATAGTCTACGTCGAGGATTGCGATGGTGCGCGTCTCGGAGTGGCTGAGAAGGTACTTGGCTGCTATAGCAGCGTTGTTCAGGAAACAGTACCCCCCGCAAAGAGCATCCTGTGCATGGTGTCCTGGAGGTCGACTTGGGATGATCAGTCCGTGCCGCGTGCTACCCCACCCCATGGAATGCTCAGATTCAGTAACATACCCGAGTGCGAAAACGCCCTCAGGGCGAGATGTAGGTTTGATTGATTGGGTCAAATAGCGTGTTGCGCTCAAAGTGACCTTGACAGACGCGATCGCTGCCTTGTATGTGTCTGGATTGTGGCGTTGAGACTGGTGTGGGAAGGACTGATGAGGCAGTTCAAAGGCTTACCGGACGTTATAGGGCAGCTCAGATCAAAGCAGTAAACACCTAGAAGTCCGTCAGTTACATCTGTATGTCTCTTTGCAAGTTTCTTCTATCAGTAGTCGAATGAGCGGTGTATATGAGACGCGTATTCTATGGTTAGACACGGGGCTCAGTCGGGCGATGCATGCTCGAAAAGGATAAGCCTGTGCTATTCACGGTATAGCAATCTGCGCTGAGGCTGTATTTTCAACCCCTTCTACATGCATAGACTTGGGAAAAGCCACAGCCATAAGATAACGTCGTCATCAAAAATGCATCGTGCTAGATGCGCAGCAGAGCGCGTGACATCCACAAGAAGTCATGTCGTACTTGCCTGGCTTCGCGAGAGGAGATATGTTCTCAACTGCAGGCCGCTTATCGAATGATTGCAGGCCCCGGTGATGGAACGTCTCCGGGAAGACTGCGCTCTGGGAAAACAGGTCACTCTATGCTGCATTTAGGGACCACGGATGATGCATATACACACATACCCTATCTCCCCCTATCGCGACCCATTCGTCGTAGATCGTCCGAAGGTACTTGATGTATTCGCTCGAATGCACTGCGAGAATGTGTTGGTTAAGCTCTTCATCCGACCAGTCATCTTCTACGGAGATTATGTCAAAAATATCGCCCTGTTCGAGGGCTTGACGGATCTTGTCCAGGCGGTCGGGACTCTCCAGGTACGGCACAAGCCTTCCGGAGAGTATTTCATGAGGCGGGTTGTGAAGGAGCGTGTCAGGGTGCCAGTAGACTCGCATGATGGCAGGAGCTCTGCGTGGGTGTATCCTCGGATGTCCATTTTGAGCGGTTGAGTTCAGATTCGTCCGTGGGTGTGTGAACGGAAGGAGTCCGGCGAAAGCCGCGTTTACGTGCATCAACTAAACACATACTCACTAACTATTCCCCTCGCAGGGAGCACATTTTTGCTCTGACTATGTCACCCCCGTAAACGTCCCTGTCATATGCCATTCCCCTCCAAGGACTCCTTTTGTGCGGAGTGCCACGTCGGTGTGCTGACCTGGTTTCGTAATTGCCGTACAGTTGTAGTTGAACTTCGCTGTCACTATAGAGTTTGCCCGCTGAGCACATATCGTCCCGGGGAGCAAGTAGTTCGCGCCTTCGGTTGGGAATATGGTGTACGCACCACCCTAGGCATAGGGTATCGTTATGCTCTGAGGTCTTGAGGCGGTGAGTCGGGTTCCACGATGCGCAAACAGCCTAGGAGAGTTATGCTAACGCATTGACTGATTGCAGGGGTTGACAGTTGGCAACATGGCATGGTGGGCTGAAACCGGCCGATCTGAGACGAGTATACGGCATGACATTTTGAAGTGGGACCACTCGCATTTGCGGGACGGTTGGGGTGGTCTAGTTAGACGTTCGAAGTTGGCACAAAAGGTTTGCAATGAGTGCAGACGCTGCAGCAAAGACACGCTTCATAACAAGCTTCATAATAAACAAGGAGAGAGGACGGCAGACTGGAGGAATCCAGAGGGTATCTGAGCGACATGACGTTGATGTTGACATTGAACAGGTCCTTTTGGCAGCGTGCCACCCGGCGCTTCTCGCCGCGCGTAATAGATTACCACGCGGCCCGGTCCCACAGTCAACCTCGAGTGGTGCTGCAGCTCGAAGTCCTCAAGTCGTCCTTGTCCTGGATCCACCACCCACCCCCACTTGCGATACCCCCTAGCCTACCCCCCTGTATACGCACAGCGCAAATTCGTATACATAACGCGCAACAGATACTTCCACCATGGAATCGGTGAGCAGGACTTGAGTGGTTTCAATGTAGAGGTAGAATTCACTCTCAACGGCCGCGGGAACCGCCGCAGAGTGACCCAGAATGCGAGTTCTGGGAAAGCGACGGACCCTCAGCATCCGCAGGGTATGACATCATGAGAATCGTGCGACCTCCTCAGACTCAAGGTGAGCTGTCGTTGCGAGCAACTAGTTTGCCCCCAGACGGCCAATGAAACGGCATTGTGCTGCGGTAGGTTCAGCGAGCCGTGCCGATGTTGGCTCTCCCCGTCGCATGTTTTTGAGGAGTACCTCTGAGAAGGCAGTGGGAACCAGACAAAGTATGTTGAATAGTTTATTGAAAACATAAGCGGGACTAATACCGTTTCTAGTTCCTCGACCGCCAGTGCCCGCTTCCGCCCGGCCGGTGCGGTTTGTCAATCCCACGCGAGCAGCAGGCTCTACCGCACCTTTCTCTTCGTCTGCATTGCTTGCCAGGGTTCGTAGTCTTCCATCATCAAGCGAGAACACTGAAGAGCTCGAAACGGACTCCGAGTATGATATTCTCGATGGTAAGTTCTCTGTTTGTTGTGTGTCTACTACTTCATTACTTAACTAAGATTTTTAACCTGTTCAGTGGAAGCTTCTCGTATGTGGACAGGACTATGACTCTAGAGCTTGGGTTAACTTGTGCTCTTGCCTGTAGTCATCGACACCGAAAGCGAAGGATCGCCTCCGCCAACTAGGGGCGCGTCCTTCGCATTCTCTGACGTCCCGTCCCGAAACGCGTCTATGACGTCCTTAGGGTCTTCAGCGTCCATCGACTCTAGGACTGGTCGGAAGCGGACGTTGGACTACAACGATAACTGGACGCCACCGGTTCCGACAAGTGCTCGCAAGGTTGCGCGGACAACTCAAAGGGTAAGGAGCGACCACTTATATACTGTGAACTTAATACTCGATCTAATACCTTGGTACTGTTGCGACATAGGGACGGCCGAAGACGCCTCCCCCTCAGCCTACCGAACGCGCCCAAACAGCCCGGCCTCCAGACTCGGTTCATAATCTCATCGAGACCCCTACTATCAGCCGTGTGTGCAAGTCCTTCTCTGATTTTGTTGGCCTCGAAAGCAATGGCGAGGCGGAGCCTTCGACCTCCACGAGACAAGCACAGGTCCCCATGGCTGTCGACCTGTCAGGATTGTGTATCATTGCGCATTCTGTCGATGCCCAGCGCAAGTTCGACCGCATTCCGCTCAGCTGGGGCGTGCAGTATGAGCTCGCGCGTGGCGTTGGGAATGGCTGGTGGACCTGGGACCAGGTCAACACCGCCGACCTGACGGCCCTCAAAGGCCCAAGCCATAATGCGGCATCAAAAGTTGCCCAAGTCGTCCTCGGATCCACAGGGCTCATGTTCATCACTGATCCCGCTGTATGGTGCGTAGCTTGTGTGTCGTGCACTTAACGAAAACCTCAGCCTCAATACAGGGCCGAGCTCGACTGCGAAGAACAGGCAATCATCGAGGGCCGTGGTCGCGGCCTCGGTCTTCAAGGCGACTTCATGGACAGGACGAACTGGTACGGGGGCAAGATACAGCAGATCGCGCGGCTCGAGGTGGCGGATGACGGCTCCTTCCGCCTTGCGCTCTGTAGGATGGAGTCGCGCAAGTCGCACCGCTTCGCTCGGTTTCTAGGCTCGCGTCGGATGCTCCAAATTTCCATCCAAAGGTTACTGGTGAACAATCGCGGAGACGACCTGCGCGCATTCTTCAAACAGAAGTTTGTACTGTGCGGGCGCATCTTCGTCGCCTTTGGTGCGAAGGACAACAAAGTTTTCCTGATGGAGACTCCGGAGGACTACGAGCGCACAATGAGGGTCCCGGGTGACGAGTCCAGAATCAGCTTGGATGATTTTGTGGCATGGCACAACCCATTGGAGCTGAACAGCCAACAGGTCAGATGTTTGTGTCGGCCAAAAATTCATCTCGCTAATTATCATTCCCCAGCCGACCTCGAAATGGGCCACCCGTTTCGACTTGGGATTCTCTATCTCTGTCCCTGTTTTGGAGTTCTCGGAGGAAAGGATGTTCAGAATGGCGGATTCTTGTATGTGCATCTGCGCCATTCATTATATCCTAACATTGATCGTTCTCTCTCTAGATGCCCCTCACGATCCCTCACAGGGAAAAGCCCCAACGGACAGTATTTACACCGACGGCTGCGGCTGGATGAATGGCGCCGCTCTCAGCGCCATTGCTCGCCACATGGGCTACGAAGACCGCCCAACTGCCGTTCAAGGCCGCATCGGTGGTTACAAAGGGCTTTGGGTGCTACATCCGCGTGATCAAGCACTCGAACCCAAGATTTGGCTCCGGGAGTCGCAGTGGAAGATCTGCCATCCCGCAAATGGCACAGGTCACCGTATCTTTGACCTCCTCCAGCCACCGCGCGTGACGCTCCCGAGCCGCCTCTCGCGCCTCACGATCCTCAACCTGGCACACAATGGTGTATCCCACGACACGTTCACCGTTCTCATGGAGGAGACGCTCAAGGCAGAGGTACAACCGCTCATGCAGTGGGTCGGCCCGAAGGCGATGTTGCTGTTGTGGCGTGCAGTGGAGCGCGTCGGCGGCGTTGCGATGAAACGCGTCATGCAACACGCGCTGGGGACTTCGCGTGCCATGGGCCTGATGGGGAGAATTCTTGAGGACGGTGTCGACGGCGATAGCGAGGCGCTCGAAGACGCACTCAACGGGATGGTTGAGGGTGTCGAGAGGGGCAAGTTGCTGGCAGAGGACCTCGCGGTCACGGCTCTACGCGACCCGGTGACGGGTGTGCCGTTGACGAAGCACGCAGCCGTACTGGACCTCATACAGGCGGGCTTCCAGCCGCATAAATGCCCATCTCTTTACGACAAGCTCAAGCTGATCGTCACCGAGGTGATTGAGAATATAATACAAGACTTCCACATTACTGTTCCGCTGTCCGCTGAGGCGTTCATTATTCCGGGTATGCACTTTTTAGAGGAGTGTTACATCGCAAAACTGATCTACCCCTGTTCTTAGATCCCTACGGCATTTTGGAGGAAGGGCAGATCCACTTCAGGTCTTCCAAGAGACTTAAAGAAGGTCACGATGATCCCAATCCTTATATCCTAGAAGGCGACGTTTTGGCACGTCATTACCTCTCCAGACTTGTATGCCCACGCTCACTATTGGGCTGTTTAGGTCTACCGAAACCCCAACCGCCTTCCATGGGATGTCCAGAAGGTCACTGCAGTGAAATGCGAGCTACTGGCACAATACATAGACGTCATCGTTTTTCCTGTCAAGGGCCGTCGTTCGTTAGCAAGTGTCCTGGCCGGTGGTGGTGAGTGTTTCGTAGTATACACGGTCACTCGATGTGCTCACTCTGCACGCATAGACTATGATGGAGGTATGTAGAGCATACCATTCTACTCACCAGGTCACTTACCGCATCTCTAGACGTTTGCGTTTGTATCTATGACCCACGCCTCGTCACTAGCTTCCAGAACTCGCCGTTCGAAGAACAGCCCAAGGACTTCCTGGAGGAGAATTTCGAGGACAAGGGCACCATCCAGCGGGTGTCAGATATGGCTGCCGAATTAGCTCAACACACCAATGATCATGAATTCGGCCGGCAGAAGCTTCAGGACTGCCTACTCACCGGTCTTACAATGGCCCCCATCGGCCCGTATTCAATGTACCACGAAAATTCTGCTTACAGCAGCGGTTACGACGCGAAAAAGACCATTCGTCTTGCCCGCATGTAAGTAGCATAACTCTACCAGGAAGAACTAATTCGAAGCAAGCGGACTTTCAGGTTCAACATCGTGCTTGATTCCCGGAAAACCGGTCACATCGTCAAGAAGAAAGTGTTCAGCCTCGATAAACGCACGCATGACCGGGTACGACCCGACTGCCTTCGCTCAACCAGAGAGGGGGAACAGCAGCAGCAAACGGGTCTTTTACCGCTCAAACCCAAAGAGGGTCAGGGCAGGTTCATTTTGGACACACTCTTCGCGAAGGGCATGATGATGCGAGATGAATACCTAAAGGCGTACGATGACCTGCCTGTGAAATGTCGCGCATCGTCGGGGAACTGGAGAAATGGTCCGGACGAGGAGCTCTTGCAGGTTGTCCGGGGCGCCGAACACCTCAAGTCCCACGACGCGTTCCGTGACGACTGGAACCTCCTTGACAAACACATCCAGGACCATATCGAGGTCTGGCGAGCGGTGTGCCGCGAGGAGGCGAAGAACAAGGGTCGCAATACGCCCTCCCGTCGCGGACGCGGCCGCGGTGGTGCCCCGGGCGCAAACTCGTCAAAGGCGCGCCGCACGCAGTGGGACGACCTCGCGCGCTCCTTCGCCGCGGGCCCCGCGCTGCCGCCCGACTCGGCGCTCGGTGCGCTCCCCGGCCTCGAGCTTCTCAAGGCGTCGGCGGCGTACGCGGCGCATCAGCGCTTCGCGTGGTCCGTCGCCTTCGGCGCGCTGTGCCGGCTCAAGGCGGCCGCACGCGCGCCCGTCGCGTTTGCGGGCGAGTTCGCGGAGGTGATGGCGATACCGGCGAGCGCGGGGCGCGTGCTGGAGCAGAGCCGGCTTGCGCTGTACGCGGGGGCGGCAATGGCGGTGAGCGCAGCGGGGGCCGCGAGCGCTGCGCGATGAGCAAAATTTGCTGGACAAACGGGGAAAGAATTTGGTTTTGGTGCGTTGTATGAATTCTGGATCTCATTGGAAAAGTACACGGAAGGATTTTGTAGCACTGTATTTGTAACGCCAGTCTGGATACCATCTACATTGATATATCTCTAGTTAGGACGTGTGGCGTGCGTGACAAGGATCAAGACGAAGACGTCCGCGAATGTCAAAAGAAGACCGTGGTCTCAACACGACAGCAAACGCCGGAAGATCTCTACCGCGGATTTATCGCCCCTTGCCTACTCGCCTGCGAGCACAAGGTCGGGGCCAGCCGACGACTACAAATTCGCGGGTGCGATGCATCCCAGAAGGCAGGAACGGCGTGCCCAGGCGGTACTAGAAGATCTAACGCCAGGCTTCAAGCAACAGGCGGTCAGTCTTCTTTCATATCGATCGCGTTTACACGTACAAACTGTCGTCTGTTCGTCCAGACGAAGATACGATAGTGCGATACGATGAATACTCATCAGCACGTACAGCGCAGGGCTAGCCTCGGTGCGCACTTCGTTGCGGGCCAATACTAACACGTGCGGCCGGGAGAATGCTGCGCGCGGGGAGAACCCCGCGCTAGTGGGCGCACGCTCGCACGGCACCCATACGTCGACGAAGCTACATTTGAGGGTGTGGCGTTAGGGTTGGAATCGAGCATGACAGGAATCTTCACCAAGGCTTTGAAAGGGACAGCTGTCTTCCGGATAACCTGGGAAATTACGCAACGACTTCCGCAGTGGCAGTGGGAGATGACGAAATATGTGTATGCCGGTACGTACTAATTTCCACAGAGACGGTAGAGCACTTTGGAGAAGCGTTGGCTTGCGGGTTACGCAGCTTGTTGGTGATTCGTGGAGAGATGGTGCTGACAAAAAGAGACATCTTCGCACATTCAAAGCCCGTCAGGTGAGTGCTATCGATAACGACATACGTGAAACCTAGGCGAAGGAAGATCAGGCGCTAAGGTCGCTTGTGCGCCTTCCTGGTCCGCTAGTCACGAGAATACGAGAAGGTCGAAGATGTATAGGAGCTCTGCCTGGGTAGAAGTGCTCGCCATGAATCGTGCCACGGATGAAATGCATGATGTGACGCACACCTGTAGTGAATCCTTGGTGCCTAAATGAAGAACCGGACCTGCAGTGCCTGCACTCTTTGCACTCGACAGCTGACCGTCCCAAACATGTTTGCCTGGCGGCCAAAAGCGCGCGGAGCTTTTATAAGGGAGAATATCGAACGTGGCCAAGCACCCACACGGCGCTGACAGCCGAGATAGAAGGGGAACCGGTATTCATCATGAGACTCAGTTTCATGTGAAAGCACGTAGTCGTGTCGGCGGAGACTAACTCTGCGAGCAGTGATTGGGTCAGACAGCGGGCCTTAGGTTTATATAGCTGGCGCGCACCTTCTCTGTGGGGATAGGGGGAATTTCAGACCATGAGAGGGGTATCCCTATCTTGCGCTGAGTCCTAGGTAAGTACTTCGACTGCTTGCGTCGAAAGCCGTGAGTAAAGATGCTGACACCGAGGGTGCTGTTGAGAGCACGACTTCCAAGGCACAGGAGGGGTGCCCGGTTGCATTGTGGTCGAGAACTATCGCCTATCCAGCCGGGCTCACAGACTCGGCGGAGAAGAGGCGGAGACATGGGCCAGTGAGAATTCGAGCGGGTGTTGCCAGCGGTGTGGGGCAGGGCCCGGCGGCTTTCGCCGGGGCGAACATGCCGAAAGAGTCGGGGCGCAGAAATGGTAATGCAGCGCCACTGCCACGCCTGACCGCCGAGTCGGTCTTTCATCCCGACGGTCTCTCTGTCACCAGACGTACTCATGCCCCTCAGAATCACACCCATCTCAAAAGCAAAGCATTTGCCAACACGTGGCACTTCCCTCGCTGCCAATCCATGTTAACTCGTTCCGTCCGCTGTTCACAGGGGAATGACCCCGCGTTTGCGAACTTTTTCGACCCTGTTAGACGAGCGGTCATCAGACGAGGTGAGCCTATTGCAAGTTACAGGTCTCGAGGCGCTACCGAAACTTACGGAATGGATCTGTTACAGAATTATCTAGGTTGCTGCGACTTATGGCAGGTCTATGATGCCTCCTCACGGTCATTTCGCCGTTGAAGAAACAGTCCCTCGCCTCCAGTAGCCGAGGCGACCTTCTCCTTCGACTCTGATTCGAAGTTGGTTTGTTGTCTCATTTCGGGGACCATGTGTCCTGGAATATCTCTATCGATATCTTAAGCCTTCCGGCAACCTGAACTCTCGCGGGCCCGTCTTCCCGTTTTGGCGCGTTATGAGAAGACGAAGGCCCAGCTAGTCACGTTTTGTCTTTTCAAGCAAGAACGCCGAGGGCCTGGACAGCCCTCCGCATGCGGGGCGCATACCCATTTAAAGGGAGCGAGCGTGCCTTGCTCTCTTCTCACCTCACTTCTCTGGACATGGAACACCCCTACCTCCTCGCAGGTCCTCTCGCCATCGCGCTCTATGCCTGGTACATAAAGCGCCCGGTCGTGAGCCCTCCTTCCCATTCTACAACATATGATGTCTTGACTTCTGGGTAGATCCCCGTGGAACGTCTTCCCCCTATTGTCGAGATATCGGTACGCACCTTGCTGCCCCTCTTGACCCGTTGCATCGTCAGTGCTCAGTCTCCACCCACAGGCAGAGGAGATATTCTCCCGACCACGTGAAGCATACGGAGAAGCACTTGCGGCTCATGGGCCCGTCATCGGCGTGCGACGGAAAGGCAATGTGAGTTCCCGGCGTACCTGACTCGCGTCTTCTCACCCCTTCGACCCACCTTTTCGACAGCTGGAGTTCATTGTCAACCATGAATATGCAAGATACGTCCTCACCTGTGATCGCCTCTTCAGTTTCGAGCAGGGGTCCGCCGCAGTATGCTCCTCATTACGTGTATTATGCGCCCCGTCCAATGACCATTTCGACTAGATCATGAATCTTCAGCCGATTATGGCATTGACTGGTGGTACTCTCTTCCGCGATCTGAACGATTTCGTGAGAGAGGGTATCGTCGAACGTATCGATGAAATTGTCGACAGGAGTAAGTGTGTTCCTATATATTTTCCGTCGGGGACGTCATTTGTGCTTACCCGACCCTGCAGTCTGGCCCCTTTTCCAGCGCGACACAAAGGAGTTTATTGAGATGGCCGCGGAGGGCGCAAAGACTGGCAAACACCCGAGCTGCCATAACCACTATCACAACACAATCGCTGAGACTACTGTCGTCCTCCTCCTTGGACAGGTGAGCCTTGTTTTCTGGGGAGAGCGGGTCTTACTCTACCGACTCCCCGGTTCGATATGGCGGGGCGGGGCGAACTGACGGCGTAACGGCAGAATTATGTCAACGAGCGCAACCTGGAGATTATCGAAGACGTCTCGAACTGCATGGCCGAACTCACGGGCCAGTATCAGAATTTCTCCCTCATTGGCAGATACATTCCCATCCTCTGGATCATGTACATCTGGTACGTATTATTCCTATTTTTATCCACTGCCTTCCCGACGCTCTCCTTCAACGGGCATCTGCCAATCCCTTTCCCACATCGACGGCGAGGTTGGGGACGACGCCTAGCTGCGCGCTGTCACGGCTAGCGCTATTGGACACTTGTTCGTTGTCAGATATTAGACGTTTAACTTCTCCGACCGTTCTCTTCGCAGGGTCAAAGTGATGTTCATCAGCATCCCCTTCGGTTTCCTTCGCACGTACGGGCCGAAGGTATGGCGCGACATAAATTCATATGAGGACATCATGGCAGATGCCGAAGCCTCTGGTCGCAAATTGTCACCCAAGGACGAGGTACTGCATCCTTTCGACGTCTGGTTAGCTTTACATTGCGCTGACCGCAATACGCTCGCATATTTCACCCCGGACATCAGCCGAGGAATGTTCTCTATCTCATCACGAAGGCGTACCGTCGTGAGGACGGCAAGCGTATTAGCGCGGCACGCCGACTTTACATCGCGGTTATTTTACTCTGGTCAGTCTCCGGTCCCAGTCGTTTCGTTCGCGTCAGTGCTCAGCACCATCTGATACCTCATTTCAAAGTTTGATTTTTGCTGCGGTGCATACCACGTACGCGTCTGATTCTTTTATTTTCGGGTCCCACCGCCTGACATACGCTTGCATTGCAAAATCGCCTTCTCCCCATTGGATATGTGTGCGTTTACAGGACGGTCGTATCCCAATGGGTGCTTTGCCAGCTCGCGATGCGCCCCGAGTACTTGGCGCCGCTACGCGAAGAGCTGACGCAGGTGCTCGAGGAAGACGAGTCTGGCGCCCTGCGGCTCACAGCACGGTCGATGCGCGCCGCGCATCTCATGGACTCATTCATTCGCGAGGTGATGCGTCTGAAGGGAGACACGATCTCCACGATGCGCTTCACGACATGCGACGTGCCCCTCGGTGATGTTGTGATCCCCAAAGGTGCGCGCGCTTCACTCTCATGTCCTCGTCACTCTCGCTGAGAAAGGCATGCTAGGACACCTCGTCACCGCAATGTCCACGACAGTGCACGAGAACCCGGAGGTATTCGGAGAGCGCCCGCGTGAGTTCAATGGCTTCCAGTGGGCGGAGACCGGAAAGGAGGCGGTTATGACTGGGCCCGCGCACATCGTGTTTGGCCTTGGGCGGTTCGCGTGCCCCGGGCGTGTTCTCGCTGTAAATGGTGCGTCCCGCCGGCGTTTAGTGTTCTATTCTGACACCGCGTTGACATTTGTCTGTACGCGCAGAGATCAAGCTCATCGTCATGTCGCTGATCGCGCGTGCGACGCCCACGCTACTCGAGGGAAAGTTCGAGATCGCCGACCCGCTGAACACGGTACGTCCTCCCCCATTTCCCGGTCGGGCAGCGTGCCTTCTTCTTTGGAGTGGCTCGCTCACGCATTCGCCACTTACTCCCGCCTTCCCGCCTTCGCCGCTTTTGCGTGGACAGGTGACCCAGCCGCCTAAGGGCACGCTGGTCTTCCAGCCGCTCGAGAAGCCGCACCTCCAGGATTAACCGACAGCGTGCGCTTGTCGATCGCAGGGCGCGCTGCGCTGCTGTCTGCTCATCCGCGGAGGGCGGTCGCGTGGGGGGGCAGGATCGAGCGAGAAGACCGGTAATGGTCTTGGTCGCCGCCTCACCGCCTGGACGTCTTCCGCCGATCGTCGAGGGCTCGTCCGCATATGTCCGCGTCCGCCCGCCTTAGCCTCTCTGAGATTTCTGTTGGGTTTCAGTTGCCTCCTTTGCCATGTTCTCCTCCCCTCTCTCTGTATTTCGTTATCTATCGCCCTGTCCCATCCATCGTCTCCATATGGCCATGCGTTGTCACTTGTACTAGAACCCCCGCCCCACCTCGGCTGTACTTGTATCCCGCTTGCGCACCTCACGCTTTCCCCTTCCGTCTTTCCCCCTTGTAGTATTACCCTCGAGGGTTTATGGGCCCTCGCTTCCCTCTGTAGATGTCCTGTCCAGGTATCTCCGACCTACCAACCTCCCCTCACTCCACATTGCCTCTTCGGATATCAGCTCCCCATTTCCTCATGTGCGCAGAGGCGCGTCCTCACGCTCATGTCCGCCTCCTATCTTGTGAATTTCTGATATGCTAGTCTGGGCCGTTGCAGACACAGGCGTCGGCTGCGCTGTGGTGCGCACGTACGTACATATGCGCTCATCTGTGGCGGGTCGTCCCGAGTGGGGCGCGACTCGCGCTCGAGGTCGCACGCCCGAACTTCGACGTTCTATGCTGGGCGGTCCGGACTTGCGCATTGTAACGATGTATAGATGCACCTCCGCGCTGTGGGGTATATGAATGATGACGGATTGGTGACTTGCCAGTACAATATTGCGATGTGCGTTGAGTATGTAGCAAAAGTCGGATTTTCCCGCATGATGTTCAACGCGATCGTTCTACGCGTTGTATCACCAGACGGTACGCCATGTACAGGAATCTCAAGCTCTCTGGCACAATACATGAATGTGGTGGCACTGGCCGGCGCCTACAATAACACGATATCTGGTTAATGATTGACACTATTCAACAAAGTTACGAATACGTCCGCCGTGCACTATTCTGCGCGGAATCAGCGGCTCTTCCGCACGTGTGGTCTCAATTACTCTGACATTGGGATGACGTGGGTCTGTCAAGTCACGAAACGGGCCGCCGAGGGGCTTGGCAATACGGAACGCGGTCACGTGAGTTGATTAACGCGACACGCAAGCACTGCGAGAGCGATGCCGCATGTTACTGAACACCTATATTCAGCGCCGCGAGAACAGGGTCGAGATCGTCTGCTGCGATCTTTCTGTTGAGCTAGAATATACTCCCCATCACTTGAGTTTCTGGGTGCTGTGGATGAATTTGCTATCCTTAAACTGTGGTAGCTGAAGTTGGACGTACTATTTGTGGCGAGTTGGAACTCGTAAGGATCTGTAGCATCCAAATGGCAAAGTTAGTATGCGACTTGAAGCAACGATCAGCTGAAGCTTGGTATTATGGTTTGAAGATAGGTCCGGCGCTGTGATCATGCCGGAGGACATTGTTAGACTGTGGACAAATATAGCAAGGGCACTGAAGTACGCGCCGGCGGTTTGAATTCGTCGAGGCGCGGTCACCTCGAGGCCGCTGTCATTCTCTCTGTCAACGACCGCGTCTACCTGACCATCATGCTTTTCGTTCCCCTTCTCTTCCCGCCCCCTCTTGCCCCCCTTCCCTTCCTCTTCACCGTCCCCCACAGCCGACCCCCGCCCTAGCCGACCCCGCTATCCTTTCTCCTGCCAGACTCTACCGCTATGCCTCGCGAGAACAGCTTCACCGACTCAGAGGGCCGCTCACTCACGCCGGACCCTGAGGACGGTTTTGCATCCTCACCGACATGGAATGGTCCTACTGCAGAGCGACTCCCAGAGCCCGCCTCCGTCCCCCGAATCACCCCCGCCCAAGCCATCGTCCAAGAGCATGCAAAACGGTCCACCGCCTCGCCCCCGACGTCGCCCATCCACCAGGCGCCGCTGTTCACAACGGCGACGCAGCGCCCGACGTTTGCGACGCCCAAAGACCGCTTCCGCGCGACTGTACGCAAGGTGATGGCCCTGCACCGCACCTCCTCCATTATGTCCCGCCGCAGAATCGGTGCGGAGCCCGGCATCGACCCCCGCCGCTCCTCTGCCTACCTCAACTACGGGCACATCCACCAGCGGTGTCTTATCGAGGTCAACGACTACTCGGCTGTGCGGACGAGCTTCGGGAGAATGACGAACGAAGAGTTCGTGAAGCTTCTCCAAGATGGCGGCGCGAGCAAGCGGGACCAGTGGGTCAAAGTGCGTTGGATCAACATCGGAGGAATCAGTTGGGATGTTATCAGCGCGCTCGCGCTCAAGTATGGTGCGTACCTTGCTCAAATGGTCGCGAATATGTTTTGGGCGCAAGTGAGGCGCTGCGGTCTGGCGATGGTCTTGGGCGGGCGACGGCGGTTTGGGCTGGAATGTGCGAGCCGTGCGGATTCGATGCGCACGGAACGCATGTAGTGCCCACAACTCCCCCGCGCCAACCGGAACTTCGTGCGCCGACATGCACGCACGATGTCGCCGCGCATCTCTTTCCGTCCATGCGAGATGTCCCGCGCTCGCGCAATGTCGCAGCCACAACAGCCCAGACAGGCCGTGACAGCCGCGCTCCCGCCCGAGCTTTCACATCCATCACACCCTCTCATATTGCGAACTTTGACTGATCCCCTTTCCCTCGTCGCCCTACACTTTTCCAGATTTGCACCCTCTTGCACTCGAAGACGTCCTCAGCGCGCGGGGCCATGCGCGCTCCAAAGCCGACTACTACTCCCAGCACCTCTTCATTCGCGTGCTCAACCACACCCTCGGGGCCGACGAAGATGGGGAGGCCTCAGGCTCGGTGCTTTCGCACCTCCCGCGCTCTGAATCGCCGACGCCCATGGGCGACGACTCGGACGATGAAGAGGAGTTTGGGCTGTTGGGCAAGGGCGCAATCGCGGTGGGCGACGACGAGAAGACGGTCTACGGTGGGAGCGCGGGTCCATCGCGCTTCTCGACGATGAACGGGGCGAAGACGGCGGGTTCGACGATCCGACGGCGCATTTCGCGGGGGGACGTGGAGGCGGCGACGCCAACTGCCATGCGGTTCTCGGGGATGGAGGAGGACACGAGGGCATTGAAGAACAAGCGGAACCGGAGGCTGGTCAAGGAGTTGAAACGCGGCGACCGCGTGAACGTGAAGATCCACCCTATGTGCCTGTTCTTGCTCAAAGACGGGACAGTGATTTCTATCCACAAGGGTGCGTGCACGATTTCCGTTTGAGAAGCAATGAGGAGCGACGGGAGAAGCTGACTTTAGGGTTCTGGGCCGCAGATGACACCTTGAACTTCACCTCACCGATTTCTGAGCGGCTGCGGCAGCAGTCCACGGGCCTACGGTCCACCGCGGACCCATCCCTGCTCATCCAGTCTTTGCTGGATCTTGGTGAGCTGCATTTCTCCTATGAGGCGTATGTCCTGTGCTGAAATCTTGGCAGTGGTCGACCAGGCGCTGGAGGTCGTAGAAGAATACCAGAGTCGCATCCTGAAGATCGAGCAAGCCGTCCTACTCCGGCCTTCCATGAAGACCGTTCGGCGACGTGGGTTCCCGCTTTCCCCTTCACTTGTTTTCCACTCACCTCGACCTCAATGTGTAGTCCATATCCTGCAAGGCGACCTTATTCTGCACAAACGGACCCTCGAGCCAATCAAGACGGTCATCTACGGTCTCCGAAGGTACGACGTGGATCGGGCGATGGCGCTGCGGGCACCGGGAGACGAGCGGGCAAAGGAGGTTGGATACATGAGCCACAAGTCCAAGATCTACCTCGTACGTGCCCCATTACAAATTGTAATTGACTATATATTGACCAGGTGTTCTCTTGCGACTGGGTGTGATTTTGTGGTCCCACCTCGGTCTGCTGTACGTCCGGATTATTGTCTACCTGGCTACTGGTGTTGCGCATATAGGCGGATGTGCACGACCATATGGAGTACATCCTCACGAGTCTGGACATGATCGCGGGAATTACGGAAAATCTCATCAACTATACGTTCAACGTATGTCTCCGAGCACCATCTGCGGATGTAATGTGCTGACCTTTTTCTCATTGTAGATGGCGTCATATGACATGAACGAAGTGATGTACGTCCACACATGCACTCACCGATGTGTGAGGAACTAACGCAAAGGGTCTGTAGGCGTCGACTTACTCTTACGACCATCATCTGCCTTCCGTTGACCCTCCTCACCGGTTACTTCGTACGTAGGCCATCCTAATAGTCCCCCGCACCACTGACTGAGTCATCAAAGGGTATGAACTTCCAACCGATGTGGTCCGTGAACCAAAACAGCGACCTTCTGTTCGTGTTCTCCATTCGCTCACCCCGCCGTTCCTAATATGTTCACTTTAGATTCTGGGAGATCGCGCTCCCAGTCATGGCGATCGTCTTACCGCTCTTCTTGATGAGCGACCTCAAGCGGGCGGCGCACCACATCGAGAAAAAGATGAAGCGGCGCGCGATCACTAAGGTACGTCATCAGTCTTTGCTATTCCCCTTCATTGCCTCCCTCAGACGGAACTGTGTATTCACAATCGCGCTCAGGCCTACAAGCGTACCTGAAGGCAGAGTCTTACTCGATGTGCGACTCTTTGCCATCCCCACGCTTAGGACTCCTGGTCTTCCCTCCGTCTCCGCTCATCCTGCCTGCTCGTCTATCTACGTGATCTGCATATAACCCCATCTATGCCCGTGCTGTGGTTTGTCTATGCGTCTCGCTCCGCCTTCCTCCACCTTGGCTGCTTATCCTGGCTCTAGACACAAGGGTCCCGTAGGGGCATGTAGAGTTGTCCGCTCCAACCGGGGCTGGTAGACATGTGGAGGGAAAAGTGGTTTGGGGCACGGGGTGGAGTTCATTTTGGTTTGACGATGAGGACCGCCTCATCTGGACACGCTTCTCGTATGGTTCGGTGAGTGCTGGTTGGTCATGATGCTCCGTTATAGTCGGTTTCCGAGAGGGCCTGCAGTTAGCACTGTATCCAGCCGGATTCTCGCACGACGTTCGTTATAGTTTACTGTGTAGTTCAGATTTGGGGCTTATGTTAGGTAGTGCTCGGTAGCTGCTAGTAATCGTATTATGGTATTCGAGGATGCTGTTCATCGCTATTGCCGCAGGCCAAAAAAGTGCAATGTTTGTGTGCATTGGGTCCACCCAGACTGCTTGCCAGCAGGCACAGCGCGCTCTAAATAGTCTGTCGCCTCGAACTCCGGGGATTTTCCAATACAAGAAAATCCCTGCGAAAAACGGATGATTAACCAAGGTCTAGATACGGCTATTCCACAAAGATCTGCTAACAAGGACAGTGTGCAACACAGCAAGGAGCGGGAGCGTTCGTAGTTGGATGTTGGTATTTGGGTGTGCATAAACAATCTACAAGGCACAGTGAAAGCAAATGAAAGCATAAGTAAACCGCGGTCAGTGTATATATGGTATGAGATGGAGTTCGTTGGGGGGTAAATGGGATTAAATGCGTTTAGATCACACGTGGTGCCGGCCCAATAGATTAGTTGGTCAGTTGAGGGAGGAGAGGCGGGCTTAACCGGGTCGTGGGGCGTTATATGTCGTGAGGGCGAGACGGGGGCCGACGGCTGGGACATGTAGAACGGTGGAGCAGTTCCTGATGCGAGGAATCACGGATTTTACGCACGCTTGAACGACTGCCAGCGGGGCGGGGCGTGTCAGCGGAGAGCACATGGGGCGGTGTGTGGGGCGGGCGCACCTTGTTGATCGCGCGGCGCTTCAGGCGCTTCTCGATGTAGTGCGCCATCCGCTTGAAGTCGCTCAGCAGGAAGAGCGGCACGACGACGACCATGAGCGGGAGCGCGATCTCCCAGAACCTGCAGGGCCCGACGCGGGTTAGGCAAAACGGAAGGGGGAAGTTAGGGGAGATGAGGGCGTACAGGACGTCGCTGTTTTGCTGCACGGACCACATGGCCTCGAAGTTCATACCCTGCACGGGGGGAGCTAGAGTTAGTGGGTTGGAGCGTGAGGGGAGGAGCTGTACGCACGAAGTAACCGGTGAGCAGTGTCAGCGGGAGGAAGATGATCGTCGCGAGCGTCAGTCGCCGCCTAGAAGCCTCATGGTATGTTAGCACCTGTGCCGCGCAAGAAAGACAACGGGGGACGTACATGACTTCGTTCATCTCATACGACGCCATCTGAGCGCAACGTCGTAAGCCTCCCCGGACGCCTGCGGACAGAAAAAGAGGCGTACGTTGAACGTGTAGTTGATCAGGTTCTCCGTGATCCCCGCGATCATGTCTAGGCTTGTGAGGATGTACTCCATATGGTCGTGCACGTCCGCCTGTGACCGCACGAACACCGCGGCGGTGGCAGCAGCAGCGCGCCCAGCAAAAATAGGCGGACGCGAACGACCGCGGACCGAGCGCGCACCCAAATTAACCCCCGGGCACAGCGAGCACCGTCGGACGGGCGACAGTGAAAGGAGCCGGCCCGATCAGCTTGCGGCATTTAGGCCAGCGTACAAAAAGCGGGGACGTACGAGGTAGATCTTGGACTTGTGGCTCATGTACCCGTCCTCCTTCGCCCGCGCGTCTGCCGTCTCGCGCAGCGCCATCGCGCGGTCCACGTCGTACCGCCGCAGGCCGTAGATGACCGTCTTGATCGGCTCGAGCGTCCGCTTGTGCAGGATGAGGTCGCCCTGCAGGATGTGCACTGTGCGATGGGGGCGCGAGGTGAGTGGAGAGCTTTTAGGGGGAGAGTGGGAGCTCACGCCGCCGGACGGTCTTCATGGAGGGCTTTAGTAGGACGGCCTGCTCGATCTTGAGGATCCGGCCTTGGTACTCCTCTACGACTTCGAGTGCCTGGTCGACCACTGCCAGAAGGTGAGTACGGGGACCATTGCGGGGAATACGAAGCGCGCTCACCGAGGTCAAGCAGAGACTGAACAAGCAACGACGGGTCCGCCGTCGACCTGAGGCCCGTATCCCGCTGCCTCAACCGCTCCGTAATCGGCGACGTGAAGTTAAGCGTGTTATCTGCTTCCAAGTCAGTTCCTCCTCGCGCCCGCGCCCGCCCGAACGGCGCACGCACCCTTGTGGATCGAGATGACCGTCCCGTCCTTGAACAAGAACAGGCACATCGGCTGGATCTTCACGTTCACGCGGTCGCCGCGCTTGAGCTCCTTGACGAGCCGCCGGTTGCGCGCGTTCTTCTGCGCGCGCGTGTCCTCCTCCATCCCCGAGAAGCGCATCCCCGCCGGCGTCGGCGACGCCTCGACGTCCGCGCCGCCACGGCCGAAGCGCCGGCGGATCGTCGACCCGCGCGAGGCTGCCGCGGCTTTCGCGGCGTTCATGGTGGAGAAGCGGGACGCGTTCGCGCTGCCGTACATCGTCTTCTCGTCGTCGCCCTCGGCGCCCTTGCCGAGGAAGTCGGACGCGTCCTCCTCTTCCTCGTCCTCGAAGCCCATGTGCGTGGGGGACTCGGAGCGCGGGAGGTGCGAGATGGAGGAGAGGTGCAGGCCGTGCGCGGAGTCGGCGTCGTCGTCGGAGCCGAGGGTGTGGTTGAGCACGCGGATGAAGAGGTGCTGCGGGTAGTAGTCGGCCTTGGAGCGCGCGTGGCCGCGCTGGTGCAGGACGTCTTCGAGCGCGAGGGGGTGCAGGTCTGCATGGGGGGTGAGGCGGTGGCGGCGGCGAGGGAGCGGTCAGCGGGTGTGGTGATAGATGCAGAGGGGGGCAGATGCAGATGTGGATGGAAATGTGGGATCAATGCGGGGCCGCCCCAGATCCGTGTGTGCAAGGTCGCTCGGATGGGGTCCGCCGGGCATGACTAGACATGGGTACAACACCGACCCCACATCCCAACATGCACAACTGGGAGTTGAACGGGCTCATCCTCTGCTTCTTCCGTACAGATCGCAGGCCGGGCTCATGATGCGACCGCATCTTTCGCATCTTCAAACGCAACCAGCGATCCGAGCCGTCCCAACACCGCACGAATCGCACTTCCGCCCCCGCTCGCAAGAAATATGACACCCGAAGAAAAGGCACGCACCGTACTTGAGCGCGAGCGCGCTGATGACGTCCCAGCTAATGCCTCCCACGTTGATCCAGCGGACCTTGACCCAGGGCTCGCGGCGGCTCGCGCCCGCGTCCTGGATGAGGCGGACGAACTCGGCGTTGGTCATGCGCCCGAAGCTGGTGCGCACGGCCGAGTAGTCGTTGACCTCGATGAGGCACTGCTGGCGGATGTGGCCGTAGTTGAGGTAGGCGGACGCGCGACGCGGGTCGACGCCGGGCTCCGCGCCGATGCCGCGCCGCGTCATGAGCGAGGACGTGCGCCGCATCGCCATCACCTTGCGCACGGTCGCGCGGAAGCGGTCCGTCGGCGTCGCGAACGTCGGCCGCGTTGCGGACGCGGGGGGCGGCGCGTGGTGCTGGGGCGAGGTCGGGGGCGAGACGAGGGAGCGCTGGGAGTGCTTTTGGGCGAGGGCCTGCGCGGGGGTCACTTGGCCGGGGGCGACCTCGGGGAGCCGCTCTGCGGTGGGGCCATCGTACGTGGGGGAGGCTGCGTAGCCGTCCTCGGGGTCGGGGGTGAGGGAGCGGCCCTCATCGCTGAAGCTGTTCTCGCGGGGCATGGCGATGGCTGGGCCGGTGGGGGTGGTGGTACGCAGCCAAGGTGGGTCGTCAGGCGAGCTGGCCCGGGTGAGGCGGTGGAGGGGGACGGGAAGAGAGAAGGAGGAGATAGCGAGACGGGGAAGAGAAGAGAAATGAAAGGCACGATGGGCTTCGAGCGGGCGTGCCCATCCATCCGGGTGACGGTCACCGATGCCTCGCCCCCGCCTCCACCAATGGGCGCGTAATCTCCCCCTTGCTATATTTGGCCGCCGATCAGCCCTCTCACCCCGGTCTGATCACAACGCCCGACGCACTGCTCACGCCTCTCCCTTTGCTCCGTTCCGCGATACACCGCCATGCCCTGCTGTTTACCCGCGACTCTCCGTAGCACTTTGTCGCACCCTCAGATGAAGCAAGTCAGCCAGTCGCTCGTGTTCCTGCCCCTCTCACGCTAGAAGGCACCCCGCAACGACACGCCCCACAGCGGAGCCTCACGACGGCTGCTATCACCCACGATTTGGAAATATGCCCCAATCAGCGCCCGCCCAACAAGGCAGGTTGCGGTCACCGCAAGCACGCCTTCCACTTTGACAGGAACGCCACGCCGTCTCTCCCAAGTTTTCGCGGACGATCACAGCGGACGGACACCGCCCAATTTCCTTGCAGCCGAAGTGCGCGCACCATCAGCGTCCTCAGTGTCCTAGACTCGTACGCGTCGCGTCGATTGGGCCTAATGATTATTCACGTGACCGTGTCGGGCTGCGCCAAGCCATGTTTTTGAGTGTCTCTCGATCCTCTTGCACCGCACATATCGGAATGGGGATGTCGGAAGGATTCTAGTTAGAGCCTAATTTCAATGATGAGCGCGCAGACGGAATCGAGAGATGAACACATCAACGCGCCCACAGCCTGGACCATCCACATTGTAGTCGTCTGAAACAACGTTCCGCGGATGATATACCCGATGTGTCGACGTCGAACACTGAACATGTAGAGACCTTCGGAGGACTGGCCCACAAGAATAGGTAACCCCTCTAGTAGTGCTCGTCTGAACCTAGGCACAAGGAACGCTCCCGCACCCAATTTCCGCTGTACAAGCTTCCTCCATGAGTGAATACAGACAAGGAGCGGAGCTGCCGCACACACTCACCACAGCTAAGTACTAGGCTGCGCATCCCCAGCGCCCCGCACCAAGATCCAGCTCGTCCCACACCCAGCCCACACGTCCACCACCTCCCCGTCGCCCTCACCCCTCGGCCAAATCCTCGTCGGCAACCCAACGTCCTCCGTCCCGCCCGTGCCCAGGTTCCCGTGCTCGTTCCACCCCCACCCCCACACCTCCCTCTTCGCCCCTGCACCCGCCCCCTCGTTACC